>JAUMHB010033305.1:0-14126 GCA_032359685.1 Pittosporum tobira | reverse complement strand
ATACAATATTCGCACAAAGCTGAGATTGGGCAGATTTGTCAAATTAATTAAACATGAATCATGATGATTAGCTAAATCTAAAAGACTAAGTAAGGTCTTTGTGGTTGCAATTTACATCTCATTTCAATTATGCGTGTCTCAAATTCTATGGCTGACCCAAACTAAATTTTTGTTCCTACTTGAATAAGAAGAAAAAAAAAGTTTAATTTATTTTTTGAATTTATATTTAAGCCAATTTGTTATTAAGCAATACATATATTGTTAGGGCCCGAAGTCAAAATTAGCATTAAGCCCAATAGACGGCGCTTTGGGTCAGACCCAAAGAGACTATTGAACTTTAATAGGGTTCTGGAAAGCAGCTAAGTAGGATGCTTGAGTGCTTGTTCCCTACGTTCTGAGTTCTATACTCTCGGATAACCATTCATGAAGTATTAGGGTTAACGAGAGCACTCCAAGAAGAAGTCTCTTCAAGACTATTCAAGATATCCTAAAATGACTTTAATAATTTTATGACAAAAATTAAATTATTTGAACCTTTTTCTTGATTTCTCGATCTTTACAAACCAAAACAGTTCATCCCATTTGCGATAATTGACAAATCCCCTTAAGTTACTCATCAATAAACTTTTAATTATCTTGCACAATTTTTTTTACGACAACCTATTTTTAACTCTAGTAGTGCTCTAATAATATTAGATTTACTACAAAAATGATTGGATAGGTTTTTCATAATTTATAAAGATTTAAAAGTAAAAAACTCTGAGCCAAGCTACGTACAAAATGTTGTTTGACACTTGGTGTTACTACATCAATAGGTTGCCCCAATCCTTGGAAATAAAACTTCTTTTGAAATTCTTCATGGTAGAACTCTAATTTACACACATATGAAACTTTTTGGATGTTTATGTTATGCATCTATTCATAGCCCTGCTAAATTAGTTCTAGAGCTATCAAATCAGTTTTTCTTGGTTACCCTAATAATCAGAAGTGTTACAGATTGCTACACCTATCTAATCATAATTTTTTTATATCCATACATATGGTTTTTCATGAACAACATTTTCCTTTACACTCTATTGATTTTCTATCTCATAAATTCCCAAAACTTTCTATTTGATAAAGAGCACTCACTATTATCCTATTATGATAGTTATTTTCAATCCACCACCGTATATCCTCCACCACATATTCATGATAATTCATCTCCACCACCCACCTCTAATACTTCTTTTCAATCTCCTAACATTCATCCTAAAGCATCTACTAGGGAACATGTCTTACTTGGCACAAAGATTATGTTTTTCCTATTTCTAAGCATCACATATCAAATTATATAACATATGCATCATTTTGTCTTAAAAATATTTGTTTTATATCAATCTTGATTTAATAAAGGAACCTAATACATTTCCACAACTCAAAAGCATTCCCAGTGGTTGTTGGCAATGGCTAAAAAATTAGGTTCTCTTGAGGCAAATACCACTTGGGTTTTAATAAAATTATCCCCTCATAAGAAAGTGATTAGTTGCAACTAGGTACACAAGATACAATGCAAATGAGAGCATTGAAAGGTACAAAGCCATGCTGGTAGCAAAAGATATACTCATATAGAAAGGTTGGATTATCATAAAACTTTTACCCTTGTGGTAAAAATGGTGATAGTTAGAACCTATTGGCTATATCTGCTATAAAAAATTGGCATGTGGCTCAACTTGATGTCAACAATGTCTTCCTACATGGTGAATCAAGTGAAGAGGTCTACATGGAAATTATCACAGTCTTGGTGGCACTAATTTTTTTTTGGTCCCCAAAAGCCCTATGATTGCAATAAGGTTCACTGCGACCAAGGTCAACACCCTCCACCTAGCACGATCTATGGAATTTTACTATTTGCACTTGATTTAAACCACTAAGGTTTCGGAAACAATAATAGACATAATTATAAGAAATGAAAACACACAAATTTACAGATAAATACTAACCTTAATTTTATTATTGCACAATATGAAGGATCTCTCTTGCCTAGCTTACAATTTTTAGGCAAAATTGTCCTAAATTTGTCGAAAGGCTAGATATATATACAAGAATATTGGTGGTTGATACCCCCAACCACCAAGATGTTATGTTATAGAAGTTAATTTCCACAACCAATCAAAAAGCCCTCATAAAAAAAATGCGAAACTACCCATTTTTAGCCCATAACTGCCCAAAACTTGCCCAAATTGCCACCTAATCAAATTGTCTTTGTCCCAGGTCGACTTGTGCTATTTTTGAGCAACTGGACTACCTTAAAATCAATCTAACTTGGTTTATGCTTTGTTTTCTTCATTAACCCACAAAAATACATTGTGACATAGCCCATGTACAATCCACCAATTTAATTTACCTTGTTGCATTGTTTGCTTGCGTCGAAAACTTGTTGTCCATCTTGGCACACCTAAGTGCCTTGCATTTAGCCTGCACCGTACCCCCAAATGATGATTTTATTTGTTAGAAGGCTTGGTTAATACCCGTACTCCAAACTTCAGCAAACATAGTAATATTACGAATATAATCTACCCCACAAAGCCTAACTCATGGTTATGTTTCCTGTCATTTGTCTAGCTTTAAGTAACCCCAAGGAAGAGTGTTACACCATCTCAACATGTACGACCTTGCCTTACAAAGCTTCCCAACATTGTGCCAATACTTTGCCTTCATGCTATGGGTCCTCGAGCTTTGACAGGAATGGCATCAGATATGCTTAAGGAGTCAGAATAAGGAAATGCCCCACAATGGACATATGCTTGAAGAATCATATTAGGGAAATGTCATACATTGGCAAGCCGCCTTGTACATCGGTCCACCAATTCTCTACTAATTACGATGTCAACAAATGAGCTCGTGACAACAATCCCACCTAGACATACTTCCTATGGTTCTATCCAAGTTTGCAAACTCCTTAAGTCTTAATTTGTATGGTCTCAAACAAGCATCTAAGCAGTGGTTTCATAAATTGATTCAGTCTCTAAAGTTCATTAGATTTAATCGATCTCATGTTGATTATTCCCTTTTTATATATAATGCTAATTGTAATTTTCTTGCAGTTTTAATTTATGTGGATGATATTTAGTGGTTGGTGAGGATCTTGGTCTTATTGAACCATCGAAAACTTGGGGAATATTAAGGGTTGGTCTTAAGCCTTCAAGATTAGCTGCTGGGTTCTTTTATTCAAAGATAATATGCAATGGACTTTATTCAAAAGTTTGGTATGGTTGAGCAAAGCCTTTCATAATTCTTATGATTCAACATACCAAACTCACAAGATATGGGATTCCATTTGAAGATGCTTCATTGTATAGAAAACTAGTGTGAAAATTCTTGCATCTTACTATAATAAGACCTGATTTGTTTTACTCAGTTCAAAACTGAGTCAATCCTTATAATAGACAATTGTAGCTCATTTCCATGTTTCCTAACAAATTTTAAAGTATGTGAAGATTACTCCCGGTCAATAAACGGAAGTTGGAGAAGGGCGAAACAATGAAGTTAAATGAAGAGTGCTCGGAAATTCTACATAATAAATTGTCACCTAAGCTAAAAGATCCAGGGAGCTTCACCATACCATGCCATATTGGTGATGTGCGTTTTGAGAAGGCCTTATGTGATTTGGGAATGAGTATAAATCTGATGCCTTACTCCATCTTCTAGAAGTTGGGTGTATGGGAAGCTAAAGATACCACCATTTTTTTGCAATTAGTGGATCGTTCAATCAAATATCCAAAAGGCATTGTGGAGAACGTATTGGTAAAAGTTGACAAGTTTATGTTTCCTACAGATTTCATTGTGCTTGAGATGAATGGGGATATTGAGGTTCCCATCATACTAAGAAGGCTGTTCTTATCAGAGGTGCTCTTATCAATGTCAAAGAAGAAAAATTGGTATTACATTTGGGGGAAGAAAAAGGTTACATTTAATGTGTTGAATGCCATGAACCCTAACGATGAATGACAATGTTAGAAGATTGACACGACTGAAGGAAATGTGCATATAGTTTTCAAATTAACAGCCTCCGAGGATCCATAGCTAATGAGCTTGGTACATCAAATCAAGCCAGGCTTTGGTTTAGACGAATTAGAAGAAGTTGTTCAGCACTTAGATGCATTCAAGTCTTGGCCAAGATCTATGGAACCCAAATTCAGTGAACTAACAAAAGAGGGATCAAAGTCAAGGCCATCAGTTGAAGATCCACCGAAGTTTGAGCCAAAAGCTTTACCACCTCATCTAAAGTATGATTTTCTTGACAGTACTAACTTGCCATTTATTATTTTTTCTCATTTGACAGGTGAGATAGAGATGAAACTACTTTTGGTTTTGCGGGAGCACAAGAAGGCCATTGGATGGCACTTGATGATATAAAAGGGATAAGCCCCTCCGTTTGCATGCATAAAATTTTGATGGATTAGGGTCATATGCCAGTCATTCAAGCCCAACGGAGATTGAATCCAAAAATACAAGAAGTAGTTAAAGTTGTGGTTATTAAACTCTTAGATGGGGTTTTCATCTACCCGATTTTTCGACAGCACATTGGTAAGTCTTATGCAAGTTGTTTCGAAGAAAAGGCATATGACAGTTATCTCTACTGACAACAATAAACTAATTCCTACAAGAACTGTCACAGGTTGGTGTGTGTGCATTGATTATCATAAATTGAATGATGCAACTCATAAAGATCATTTCCTGCTACCATTCAATGATCAGATGCTTGAGCGACTTGCAGGGTATATTTTCTATTATTTTTTGGATGGTTTTTTTTGATTATTTTCAGATTCCTAAGAGAAGACTACATTTACTTGCCCATATGACATGTTTGCTTATCGGAGAATATCATTCGGTTTATGCAATGCACTGACAACGTTTCAGAGATGCATGATTACAATATTTTCAGATATCACGGAGAAGTGCATTGAAATTTTTATGGATGATTATTCAATATTTAGGTCACCTTTCGACGCGTGCTTGAAAAATTTAGAATTGGTTTTGCAAAGATATGAGGACACAAATCTTATCTTGAACTAGCAGAAGTGTCATTTTATGGTACAAAAAGAGATCGTTTTGGGCCACATAATATCCAAAAGATGGATTGAAGTGAATCATGCAAAAATTGAAGTGATCTTTGACTTACCGCCACCCATAGCCGTCAAGCTACTTCGAGGATTTTTAGGCCATGCTGGGTTCTTATCAAGGACTTTTCGAAGATTGATAGACCATTTTGTAAGCTATTGGAGAAAGATGCCGAGTTTGAGTTCGAGGAAGATTGTTTGGAAGCATTCAGAACTTTGAAGGAGAAACTAGTATCAACCCCAATCATGAAAACACCTAATTGGGATTTATCATTTGAATTGATGTGCGATGCTAGTGATACATCCATTGGAGCAGTGTTAGACCAACGAACGGATAAGATTTTTTTGGCCTATTTACTACGCGAGCTGGACTTTGACTGAAGCTCAACTAAACTATGCTACTACCAAGAAAAAGATTTTGGCGGTTGTTTTTACATTTGATAAATTTCTCTTTTATCTAATCGGTTGTTTTCCAGATGAAGACCTGTTTGCACTCAAGGTAAATTCTCCCTGGTATGCCGACATCATTAACTATATGGTAAGCAAGGTATTTCCTCTCGAATTTACATATCAACAGAAGAAAAAGTTCTTTTTTGAACTTAAGTATTACATTTGGGATGAGCTATTCCTATTTAAAATATGCACTGACGGTATTGTTAGACGATGTGTAGCATTTGATGAGATTGCAGGTATACTTTTTTATTGCCATAATGGTCCTACGGGTGGTCACTTTGGAGCCACCAAAACAATGGACAAGATTCTACAATCTGGGTTTTAGTGGCCTACTATATTTAGGGATGCCTACAAGTATGTAACTAAGTGCGATCAATGCTAACGGACAATAAATATTTCACGACGTAACGAAATGCCCTTAAACAATACTCTAGAATGTGAACTTTTTGACGTTTGGGGTATTGACTTTATGGGACCATTCCTTATTTCTTATGGGAATGCATATATCATAGTTGCACTAGAATTTGTTTTGAAATCATCTCCTCTACCGACATGTGATACAAAGAGTGTTGTTAAGTTTTTGAAAAATAACATCTTCACAAGGTTTGGGGCACCAAGGGCAATCATTAGTGACCAAGGATCATACTTCATCAACAAGCAATTTCAGTCACTAATGCAAAAGTATGGTGTTATATATCAAAACGCCATAGCTTACCATCCACAGACGAATGGGCTAGTTAAGGTATCTAACTTGGAGCTAAAATGCATTCTTAAGAAAATGGTTAATACGAACAGTAAAGACTGGTCTATCAAGTTAGGCGATGCATTATGGGCTTATCGAATGGCATACAAGATACCAATTGGTATGTCTTCGTTTCGGTTGGTCTATGGGAAGGCCTGTCATCTTCCGGTTGAATTAGAGCACCGAGCTTATCGGGCCATGAGGACCTCAATATGGATTTTTAATCGTCAGGGGAAAAACATTTTCTTGAGCTTAACGAATTAGATGAGTTTCGTCATGATGCTTATAAAAGTGTGAGATTATACAAAGAGAAGACGGAGTAGTTCCATGATCGCCATATTCTTAGGAAGGATTTCCTAAGTGTTTTATTATATAACTCTCCTATTCCTCTTTTTCTAGGAAAACTGAAGTCAAGATGGAGTGGACCGTTCAAAATTACAAAGTTTTATCCATACAAACGGTTGAGATAACAAGTCATCGGGCAATACGTTCAAAGACAATGGTCAACGTTTGAAACCCTATCTCGGGGGAAACTTTGAAGCTCTCAAGGCCATTGTGTTGTTTGATTCACCATCTTGATCTTAAACGATGTTAAGTTGGGCTAGAAACTATAAGACGAGCACTTCTTAGGAGGCAACCCATTTATTTATTTATTTATTATCATTTTTGTTATTTTTTAGTCTATCTTTTATTTATTTTAATTTTAACTTCATTTTTCTATTATATTTTTTCAATATTTTTATATGACTAAAGCATGGAAAGCGCAAGGAATTTTTAGTAAAAAGAACGGATGAAAACGGGCTACGTAGCCGAAATCTCGAAAAGTCAAAGCAAAAGTCAAAGCCGGCTGCCTTACGGCCGTAAGGAAACCTAGTCAATTTAAAAGGGACATTTTGTTGAAGGTTATTCATAAGCTACATGTTTTCGGCTATACAAGCTCTAATCTCCATTCTTACACCCGTAATCCTTCAATTAAAGCTTCCAAACACGAGTTCTTACATTATTCCTCATCCACAGCACCTCTAATTCATAGAATCCCTCCATCCATCACACCAATTCCATTCAAATTCATCAAAATCCATACTTTTCACCATTCTTGATCTTTCAAATTCTGTCAATCAGGGACTGGGAAAAGTTTGGGATTCCATTGTGTGATTGTTTATGATCAATATGCATACCAAGAGATTATATAAGAGGGTAAGAGGTGCATCATCACAAGGACAATTGAGTCGCTTACAATCTGCTCGACAAAATATCATGGCGAATCCATATGGCATAATCTTTCAAGATAAAGAACAAGAAGAGAAGTATAACGTGCTCTTTAGCCGTTAACTCCTTAATACACGTTATATGAACTTATTTGCTTTACGAGACTTAGGTTTGCTTGATGATATACATTGGATGAGTGCGAATGCCAGATGTGGTCAATTTATCGAGATGAAGGGTGCTACATATGTTCGTTTGGTGTTAGAATTTTTAAGCAGCGTTAAGGTTAAGTTGATAGGGAATAACCCAAGTTTAACTTTTTGCCTAATGAACGCCGAGTATTCTCTTAATTTATCTGAATTCAATGGTATCTACAGTTTTTCGATTGACAATAATTGGATTGCTCTCAATTCATTCAATTTTAACCAATTCTTGTATCAAACCACGGGGCAAGTGAATTCAACTTTGAAGGCCACCAATGTTCATAACCCATGTTTCTAATATATACAACACTTCATGGCACATACTATTTTCAGGCGGGGTGATAGTGATAGAGTGTTTCTTCAAGATGAGCTATTTATAATCTCTGCTATGATTAAGGGAACAGAGTTTGATACATGCATCAATTTTTTGAAGCATATTATTGATCAATGCTTATTTTATATATATTTCTTATGATTATTCTCTTGATTTATATATCCTTGTTTGGGCTAACAAATCATCAATCTAAGAGATTAGATATGTTCTATTGTTATTGGGCTTATAATGCAGAGAATTGAGCCTGGAAAGGCCTATTTCGAATAAAAATCGACTTTGACCTAATCCTAAACGAGCAAGGATTGTCTGGAATCGAAGCTGGAAGTAAAAATAAATAACATAGGGCCTTACAGTTTGGCTTACGGGCGTAGGCCAGGGTATAAGGCTGGCCATGCAACTTTTCACGAATTCTATTGACTTTTCCAAAAAACTTTGACCAAAGTAGTTTTGGGCTTTTTTAGATGCTTTTCAAGATAAATCCAAGTGGGAGACCTAATCAGAATCAAATTGTGAGAATACCCAAAGCCTTCACCTATATAAACCCTCTCCTAGCTCTGGAAAATCATTACTTAATATGTACAATACACGATCCAGAGGAGATCTAGAGCTCAAGGAGGCAGACACTGGAGGGCTACAGCACGAAGACATCTAGCTGACTTCTTATAAATTTCTCTATCTTTTCTGTTGTATCTTGTAAATTCATTATGTTCTAATTTTCTTATGCTAAGACTAGATGGATCTTATTTATGAGTAATTGAAAGTTATTTAAGATTTATTATGCGTTCATATTGATTTCACATATTTATTGAGTTATGATACATGTTCTTAATGCTTATGAATACTTGATCAATATTTGGATGATCTAGATTAATAAATTGAAGGACGTAACTGTGAAAGTTTGTTAATGGCTCAATTGAATCATAATTAGAGGTTAAACTTTGTTAGGAATAGTTTAAAGTGATCTGTGCGGTTTCGAAAGTAGTTGGCTTAAAAACGGCTAATAAAATCGGGAATTCCATAAAACTTAATGGTCTTATTATTATTTAAATTCACATAGGAATATGATGGGTTAGTAATTAGAATATGGGTACTTTCGCTAGGAATAGGCTAGTATCTAAATTAGGAAAATTTCATTGTCATAAATATGTCAACTTAATATCAATTGCATAATAAAATTAGTAAATCCTGGATTATGATTGAATAAGTGAAGTTAAAATCTTAGCGTATCTTTATCATATTATATTATATTATATTATCTTTATCTTTATTATTTATTTTCTTATTATTCTTATTAGTTTAATTAGATAAAAATCCAAACTTTATTGATTTGTTAGATAAAATTAAGATTGAAAATATTGTTATATAGTTGTAACAATTCTCCATGGGAATGATAAATTTTTTATACTATAATTTGATTTGTATACACTTGCACTTTAACCTGTATCAATCAAGTTTTTGGCGTCGTTGCCGAGGAATTATTTTTACAATTATTATCATAATTTTTAGTTTTTATCTTAATCTAGTCATTGTTTGTACTATTTTACGCTTTTTTTATTTTTTTTTCAGGTTTAGGTTATTCGAGATGTCAGGCCAAGCAAATAATGTCATGACACCAAGGAAGACTATGGGGGACTTCTTTACCCCATCACTGAAGGGTTGCACATCTAGCATTGCTCGACCTGCGATTTAAGCGAACAATTTTGAGCTTAAGCCGGCACTAATTCAGATGCTCCAAAGTGCGGCTATATTCAATGGATTGCCGAATGAGGATCTAAACTTCCACTTAAGCAATTTTCTTAAAATCTATGATACCTTTCAATTTAATGGAGTATCTACAGATGCGATTCGATTGAGGTTGTTTCCATTTTTACTCTGGGACAAAGCAAAGGGTTAGTTGATTTCTTTATCAGCAAGATCGATTCGGACTTGGGATGAGATAGCACATAAATTCCTTATGCGGTATTTTCCACTATCCAAGTCTGCAAAGATACGTAATGATATCACCACCTTCACGCAATTTGACGGTGAATCATTATACGAGGCACGGGAAAGATACAAGGATTTGCTGAGGCTCTGCCCACACCATGGCCTCCCACTTTGGATGCAGATGCAGATATTTTACAATGGAATTAATCCAAGCTTACGAAGCACCATTGATGCCGCAGTAGGAGGAAGTATAAATAATAAATCACCAGAGGAGGCATTCCAATTAGTCGAAGAAATGACATCTAACAACTACCACTGGCCGTCTGATAAATTCCAACAGAAGAAGTGCAACAGGGTTCATGAAGGAGATGTCATATTAAGGCTCGAAGCTCAGATGGAAAAGCTTACACATATCTTCAGCTCTCAACTGGGCAATGCGTCTAAGCTACATGGGATAACTTGTGATTTTTGCAGGGGAAACCATGACAATTTGTACTGTCAAGTTGGAAACACTTCTGGTCCATCTAATGAGAATGCTAATTATTTTTCCAATTTTGAAAAAAACCAAAACAACCCCTATTCGAACACTTACAATTCGAGATAGCGAAACCATCCAAATTTTCAATGGGGAGGTCAAAATCAACAAGCCCCAAGAGCCCCGCAACATGCAGTGCAACCAAATTCCAGGTTGGAGGAGATGATGATGCAGATGAACCAGTCACTACAAGAAAATATTAAGAGCACTATTGCACGGTTCAATCATCAGGAAGTCGCCATTCAAAATCTAGAGCAACAAGTTGGCCAACTAACACAGCAGATCGCGGAACACCCCTATGGTTCTTTGTCGAGCAACACATAAAGAAATCTAATAGAGAATGCAAAGGCCATTACATTGAGGAGTGGAAAGGAAGTAAAGACGTCTATAATTGAGAAGTCTACAAGCAGCGACCAAGAAGAAGAAAACGATAAAGAGGTTAAGATAAGTAAAACACCAAAAATTCTAAATTCTTCTCTAGCAAAATATGAAGTCAAGCCTTATGTTCCCCCCATTCCATATCCAGAAAGGCTTGTAAAGAGAAATCTAGATAAATAGTTTGAGAAGTTTTTAGAGGTGTTCAAGAAGCTACAAATCAATATTCCGTTATTAGAGGCCTTGAAGCAATGTCCCAGTTATGGAAAATTTTTGAAAGATATTTTGGCCAACAAACGGAAGTTGGAAGATGGTGATACCGTGGAGCTCAATGAATAATGTTCGGCAATCTTGCAAAATAAATTTCCACCTAAACTAAAAGATCCAGGGAGCTTCACCTTTCCATGTCATATCGGTAATGAACGTTTTGAGAAGGCATTATGTGATTTAGGAGCCAACATTAATTTAATGTCTTACTCAATTTTTGAAAAGTTGGGTATAGAGGAGGTTAAAGACACCATCGTTTCTCTTCAATTAGCAGAACGTTCAATTAAATATCCAAGAAGCATTGTGGAGAATGTTTGCCTGACTTTATTGTTCTTGAGATGGAGGAAGATATAGAGGTACTAATTATTTTGGGGAGACCTTTCTTAGCTACATCAAGGCCTCTCATTGACGTTAGAGAAGGCAACTTGGTACTGAAGTTGGGGGGAAAACGAGTTACTTTTAATGTTTTGAAAGCCATAATGTATCCCCGCCAATCACGTGACTACTTGAGGATTGATACCATAGATAAGGAGGTAGAAGACATGTTCAAACTAGCAATTGCAAAGGATCCACTACTACCTAATATGGTTCAAAAAGTTAAAGATGGACAATGCCTAGATAAAGAGGCAGTTACATTCTTAGAGGCCAATAAGCTTTGGTGTGGGAGTCACTGGAGCCTTGGCCACCTCCATCGTCTTAACCAGGTGTGTTTGTTCCATTCTTCCCATTATTTGTTATATTTGCTATACATTGGGGACAACGTATAATTTAAGCTTGGGGGAGGAAATGATTTGCATGTTGTTGTTTCTTATTTATTATTCGTAGGTTGCTAGATTTTCTTTGTTTTTAATTTTTATTAGTTGTTTTTTTTTCTCATGTTAAAAAAATTCCAAAAATTCCAAAAATATTCAAAAAAACCCATAGGTTGTCTTAAATGAAATTCCATGCTTTTTACAGAATAAAAATAATTGGACATAGTTTGTTTTTAAAATTATTTGGAACTAGTATTTTACTTTTAAGGATTGATGCTTAGGATTATATGAGTCGAGTTTCGCATGTTTAGGTCCTTTATATCCATGATAGGCCTAGGAAATTATAATAATCCCTTGTTATCCTATATTTAATTTAGAAGGCTATTTCAAGTCACTTCTTGTTAACTCTAAAATATTGAAATACTTCAAGAAAGACTATTAAAATAAAGGTAAAGTACTTGGACTTCTTTGGTGACTCTTAAGTGCTTTTGATTATTAGAGAAACATTTGACCTCGAAACAAAATTTGAAAAAAGTGAAAAAAAAATCAATAATAAAATAAAGAGTTGAAAAAAAACTGGAGCAAAAAATTCTCATCAACTCTATAGGCAAAAGCCTATGCTGAAAATACGAAGAAAAATCAAGTGCTCCTTTGAGATCTTAGTATTCAAGTGGACGATCTATACCGATGGGTAAGAGAAACCGTCCATTTGATCGGAGGTCTAAAGTATTGCGCTTAAAAGTAAAAGTCTAACTTGATATTTTAAATATCTCTGAGTTAATATACGTTGCACATGAACACATGGACACTTTTTGAATTAAATTATAGGGAGCAGGGGAGAATTATGAAGACTTAGACTTGTTATGGATATTTTAACTTAAGTTATGTGAAATTTTGCTTGTGTATGATGAAGTATTGGTTTATTAAACTGTAGATTATTAGTCTTAGATAATTTTCTTCACCAACTTTGTCAATTCATAAATTTTCGGTGGATTTCAATGATTAAAAATCAAAGGGTCAAATTTACTTAAAATTTATTTTTCATGATTAGTTTGCTTGAGGATAAGCAAGAGTTTAAGTTTGGGCAAATTTGATCAGTACTTATTTTATATATATTTTCTTATGATGATTCTCTTGATTTATTATTAAAATGCATGGATTAGGCTTATATATCCTTGTTTGGGCTAACAAATCATCAATTCAAGGGACTAGATATGTTCTCTTATTATTAGGCTTATAATGCAGAGAATTGGGCCTGGAAATGCCTATTTCGGACAAAAATTGACTTTGACCTAATCCCGAACGAGCAAGGATTGTCTAGAATAGAAGCTGGAAGCAAAAATCAAACAACAGAGGGCCTTATGGCCTGGCTTACAGCTGTAAGCTAGCCGGTAAGGGAGCTTTGCGAATTATGTTAACTTTTTTAGAAAGTTTTGACCAAGGTAGTTTTGGGCTTTTCTAGATGCTTTTCAAGATAAATCCAAGTGGGAGACCTAATCAGAATCAAATTGTGAGAATACCCAAAGCCTTCACCTATATAAACCCCCTCCTAGCTCTAGAAAATCACTACTTAATATATACAATACATGATCCAGAGAATATCTAGAGCTCAAGGAGGCGGAGACTGGAGGGCTACCACACGAAGACATCTAGCCGACTTCCTATAGGTTTTTCTATCTTTTCTGTTATATATTGTAAATTCATTATGTTCTAATTTTCTTATGCCAAGACTAGACGAATCTTATTCATGAGTAATTGAAAGTTTATTTAAGCTTTATTGTTCGTTCATATTGATTTCGCATATTTATTGAGTTATGATACATGTTCTTAATGCTTCTGAATACTTGATCAATATTTGGATGATCTAGGTTAATAAATTGAAGGATGTAATTGTGAAGGTTTGTTAATGGCTCAATTGAATCATAACCGGAGGTTAAACTTTTCTAGGAATAGTCCAAGGTGATCTGTGCAGTTTCGGGAGTAGTTGGCTTTAAAATGGCTAATAAAACTGGGAATTCCATAAAACTTAATTCTCTTTTTATTATTTAAATTTACATAGGAATATGATGGATTAATAATTAAAGTAGTGGTACTTTCACTAGGAATAGGGTAGTATCTAAATTACAGAAATTCCACTGTCATAAATATGTCAAATTAATATCAATTGCATAATAAAGTTAGTAAACCCTAGATTATGATTGAATAAGTGAAGTTGAAATCTTAGCATATCT
>JAUMHB010033272.1:0-18703 GCA_032359685.1 Pittosporum tobira | reverse complement strand
CCCCCCCCCCCCCCCCCCCCCCCCGTCTCTTTCTTTTTTCTAGAAAAATAAATGAAGAATTTATTAAAACATTTAAAAATAAATTACATGAAAGCTGTGTGAACAGCGGCCTACAAAATCCGCAAGCTGTTAACCACACTCTCGCCTACAAGCACGCGATGGACACCCCGCTCTAAATCTGTGGTTCTACATCAGTCAAAGTCCTAATTCATTCTTTGACTCTTTCTTAATATATTCAACTCGGTCCAATCACTATTTTAATTAAAACTTCAAAGTTTTTAAAGTAGACGACGGAAAATTCAATTAATTTATTCTTTTTATTTGTTGATTCCTAAGCGATTTTTTAGGAGTTACTTGATATTATAATTATTTTTTTTATAATTATTTAAAAATTAATTAATTCATTAGCGAACTGTTTTAAAATATTCTGTCTAATACTTATAAGTTTAGATGATTTTAAAAAATTATGTCATAGAATTAAACTCATGATACACACGATAAAAGTTAAAATAACTTAAGAAATGCAATGTATGTAATTACAATATAGATGAAAATTACAATAATACATGTGAAAATAATTATATACATAAAAATCACAATCATGTAGGCAAAACAACTTGTGAAAAAAAATATATATTAAATTTAAATCACAAATAGAAATACAAGTAGCACAAATTGCGAGTACATCAAACCCGGTCCTATTTTGACTAAACACGCGCGTGAAGAAGGAGTATATCTCACGCTTTCCTTCTGTTCTCACCTACTTCTAAGAGCAAGGGGCACTCGCGTAAAACTGGCCTCCACCTTTTCTTTTTGTCGGTAAGTCCCCCATTTAATCTTGCTCACGTGTCACACCATCAGACAAAACATAGCAGACAAAGTTTAGAGAGAGACAGACAAACACCGTGTTGACTTTTCTTTCGCTGATTCATGCCCTTTGACATTTTCATAAGTCAACCCACTAAACCACAAACAAATAGAAACGGTTTCGCATGTATGGTTTTTGAGAAACTAGTGAGAGAAAGAAATTAAAGAAATAGGCAAATATAAGAAAAGCCTTCCGTTTTATTAGTTATATTTCAAAATAAATGAATTTTAAATATTTTTAATTTTGAAAAATTGTTTAAGTGATGATGAATATTTTGTAATATTTTTGAGAAAATAATCATAATTTCAAAATTTTAAGTAAAATATTCGGACGATAATTTCTTATGCATATTATAAAAATATAATGGTCAAAAGGTTTCACTACTAAAAGAATAAAAAAAAAAAAAAAAAAAAACACAATCCCATTAAATTTTTAATCAACAATCATGTAGTACTTTATTAGAGATTGTAAAATGGGACTTTACATACAATTAGTAATCCAACTAATACAAGATTGTTGATAGAAAAATAATCTTTAATATTAATAAATTCTAATAATCTCATATTATTATCTCATTTTTATTTTTAAATATAATAATTTTTAACTAGTAGTAATGATATAATACTACTAACTTGTGATATTTAACAAAATTATTTATTATTTCATTATTTGTATTATTATTATTATTAATATGTAAATGTGATTTTTTTATAAAAGAAAATAAATTCTTTTTTGTAAAATAAAAAATAATAAGATCAAAAGATAAGACTTTGATAACGCCAACCCCACCCCATTTTCTCTCTCTAAAAAGTCATACGCCCCATTCTATAAATAATTATTGTATTCCACTCCCTTATACCTCAAACTCTTTCTCTCTCCTCGCTCAAAAAGTCAGCGCCTCCCTTCCTCTACTTTTTCTGTCCTCCTCTCCTCTCCTCTGCCACCAACAAAATGGAGGATGACTGGGATCTCTACGCCGTCGTCAGAAGCTGCTGCGCCACCAACACCACCTCCTCCACTTCCTCCACCGCCGCAGCTACCACCACCACCACCACCACCACCAACTCTAGTTGCTCTACTAGAGATGCTTTTCATCACTACTCTAGCTTCAAAACAGAGCAGCAGCAGCAGCAAGAAAATGACCATTTTCTGTACTTTCCAGATCTATATGAATCAAGAAATAACAATATTGAGGAGTTGCATGATTTGTTTAGGCCCAAATTACGACCCGTTTCTTCTCCTCAACCCATACCCATCTCACCCCTTTCTGTTCTTGGAGGGTTACCAGATTTATCACAACCACCACAACAAGAAAAACAAAAACAGGTCCAAGTTGGGCCAAGAAGTACTTTTACCACTGCTGCTGCTACAAGACATAACTCTCAAAATCCAAGGTCCAAAAGAAGGTAAAAATTTGATTTTGATTTTGCTTATTGTTAAATAAAAGTATTATTTAAATTGGGTCTTTCCAAATAATTAATTTAGTTCTGTTTAGATAGTGGCTTTGTTTTTCTTAAAATTCTTTCTAAACATTTTTAATTTTTAATTTTTTTAACAGGAAGAATCAAATGAAAAGGGTTTGTCAAGTGCCAGCTGAAGGTTTATCTTCTGACATGTGGTCTTGGAGAAAATATGGACAGAAACCCATTAAGGGCTCTCCTTACCCTAGGTGGGTTTTATTTATTTATTCAATTCTTGCTTTATAAAAGTTTCTTTTTTTGGAATTAATTCAAAATTCAATTGCATTTTTGTACGAACATTTGTCCTCAAAGAGTCTCATGAAAAGTAAAATTACACTGATTTTGGCATTTTTAAAATTACTCTTACTTATTTTGGAATAACAATTATATAGTCAATTTAAATTTGTTTATTTCTTGATCAATAGGGGGTACTATAGATGTAGCACTTCAAAAGGTTGTCTGGCCCGAAAACAAGTGGAGCGAAACAGATCCGATCCGAATATGTTCATCGTCACCTACACAGGCGACCACAACCACCCCATCCCGACCCACCGGAATTCACTCGCTGGCAGCACCCGCCAAAAGCTTGTCACCTCCCCAACGATCACCGAAGGTGACCCAAACAAACCCACTTGCTCAACTCCGATCTCGCCGGCGGCTAGTCTCTCTCCGGGGACGGAAAAGATAGAGGTGGAAGAAGAGGATGACGAATTTGGGACATCTGATATGGCCTTGAGCGATGATTTCTTCATGGGTTTGGAGGAGATTGCCAGCCCGATCTCCGGAGATGGCTTCTCCGATCATTTTCCGTTTTCTTGGTCAGCTAACAATGCGACAACCACCGCTGCTGGGGGCGTTTGACTGCCGGAAAGTGACATTAGCATGGAGGATGCTTTTTTTTCACTGTCACTTTTCCGTTAGAGGAGAGAGAGATACACCAATGGAAAGGAATATTCCGATGACAATGTTATTGTACATTCTAGGGTATAAAATAGGATGCTCCATTAAAGTGAAGTCTTGTAGAGGAAAAAAGAGTTTAATATTCCTTGTGTTTATCTTATTCTTAAGATTTAGCTTGTAATAATTTATTAATATTTCTTTTAAATGGTTGAGTTAGCTCGAGTTTGAGATTCAAACATGACATGATACATATGTGAAATTTGTAATTAAATATTTTTTTCGTTTTAAAAATAATATTTATTATTTTATTTTAAAAATTATTAAATTATTAATTTTTTTTTTTTAAGATGAAAGGAGTATTATTTTTTTTTTTTTAAATATCACTTTTAAGGTATGTGAAATTTTAAAATGAAATATCGATTATTTATTCCCCATTTAACGAGTTACATTCTAGCCGGATAAAATTTGCTACATATTTTGAACATATCTGGAATGCGAATGGCGAAATGTAGATAAACGGTATAACGTATTGTGGCCTTGTTTGTTACAATATATTTGATCAGGTAATTTCAAAAATAAATTATTTAAACAGTGTCTGTATAATTAATTTGAAATATGTTATATATTGTGTACTTTTCACTTATTTTTAAAAAATAAAAAAAAAATACTAATTTACAGCTTATAATTTATTTAAATTAATAAATAATTTTTTTTAATCTGTTTTGAAATAAGCAGATCCGGAAATGGTCTTATATTTATATTCATGTCTTTCTACTTTTTAGTAACAAACCAAAATGTGATAGGGTGTGATCAAAATAGTCTCTGCACATGAACTACGGAGGGCACAAAAATGGGAAATATTCAAAACGAATTTAGTTCTCTTCCAAATAATGAATTTTTTGGGGGACGATCTAAACTCCTTAATCCCTACACCTTTTCTTTCATACAATGTGCTTCCTCTACTTTCTGAGTCCTTCCATGATTGCTGAAGTGCTGAGCAGTCCGAAGATCTTCCGTTTTCAGCTACAAGATGGTGAGAAGAATTCCTTTCATGAATGGTGCCCGGCACAATTTTTGATGCGAATTCATATGCAGATTTTACAGTAAATAAACCAGATTTTGCAAAAAAATACCATCACAAGTAGCATATATAAGCAAAAAGGGGTAATTTTAATTTTATACAAACCGCACAAACTGGATTCTGGAGCAATCAAGCTACTGAACTTTTAATTAAATATCTTCACTAATTTGCTCATTTTAAAAAAAAGAGGTATCAGCATTGTAATTACTCCCCTAAATGAGTAGAATTCCCATGGACTAGAGTATGAGCAGCAGTGCAGCACAACGAAATAGAAGGTTCCGTCCAAAAAGAATTCCTTTCCATATCCAAGAATCAGAGGGACATTAACAGCAAGAAGACTATGCAGTCGAGATATCGCCACAGCACAAAATGTATAGATAGGGCTATTCCAGCTCGGGACTCCTATAAAATTGAACTCCGGTGCTATAAATGCAAAAGCTGCCACTATATATCAGGTGATCGTATAAGTGCTTCAGCAAATGGGTAGTCCCAGCAAACATGAAGAATTTAACTATTTAATTAACTACTTGGCTAAAATCACCTCAATAAGAGTCCCGAAACGTGGTATTGCTGCCGTGGTAGTGGTGTTAAATCTCTAGGACAAGCCTGACAGAGATTCATCTTCTCATCCTTTGTTTCCAGATTCCTTATCAGAGACTGTTGAACCTCCTTGATTTACACCATAAACACAATCTTTTCAATAGTTTTCTCTGGATTGGAAATTGTAGATAAAATTTCTTTTATAAAAAAAAATCAATATGAAAAACATTGCCTAGGTGAACAATTAGCAAGCATGTTACATGAAGTAGAAACACAAATGTGACCCTCATTTTGAGACGTAAGGTTATAAACCTACAATACACAATTTCTGGTTGTTATACTTGGCAAAAGGTGAAAGTATATAAAAACACAATGCTCAAGATGGAAGAAGCCATAAGGTAAAAAAGTAGGTATTTTGAACCTCAAACTACATTATTTAAAGTAAGTTATCAAGCGTTCTTGGCTTAATTTAAAAATACAGCGTCTATTCAAGCTAGCCACCACCACTACAAAATCTTAGCACAACATTGTCAATGCAATCTAAGAAAAATAATGTAACTTCCAAAATTTAGTACCTACCCCATGTATGAGACGATATAAACCCATGGCGTGTATTGAAATGCACCATTTCTGCAATGTGGTCCAAAGAAGACTCTATGCCATAGAAGAGGAAACCTCGTATCCTTGCAGAAATTTTTTCAACTTTTCGGTTTCACTAACAGATGAAAGCCAATCGGTTAGAATTTCCATCGTGATATAATCAGGATTACAACCTAGTTCAGTCATTCGATCCATAAGTTTAAGTGCCTTATCCAACCAATTCTTGTCATGAAGGCCTTTGAACATGGCATTGAAGGTGGTAGTATTTGGTCTAACCCCTATAGCCTTCAGATGATCCATTAGAGAAAGAGCAGCTTCCACTTTGTTATTCTTGCACAAAGCGTCAATCAGGATATTGTAAATTACCGTATTGGGCGGAACCCTAGAAGCAGAAACCATGTCGTCAAATAATCTTATTGCTTCGTCAAGATGGCCTGCCAAGCAATATGCATGAATCAATGCACCATAAGTAACGACAGTGGGCACAAGACCATCTGTAACCATTTTCTTCATTACTCTGTGAGCGGTCCTGAGATCTCTATTTTCACTGAAATATGAAATTAAAGTATTATATGTTATAACATCGGGCTTAACTCCAACCTGCTCCATGTCCTTAAGCAACTCATAAGCTTGATCGAATTTCTTTCTCCGAAAAAACCCGCCCATCAGAACATTGTAACACACGATATCCAATTGAAATCCAGCTTCCTTCATCTTCGATACAACAAAGCTAGCATCATCCAACTTCCCAGCATTTGTCAGACCAGAGATCAAGGTGTAGTACACCATAGCATCAGGTGAGCACCGGCTCTCTAACATCTCATCAAACAGACTCATTGCCTTGCCAATATTGTTTGAATTGCAAAAAGCATTAATCAAAATTGAGTAAGTAATCACATTCCCTTTAATACCATTTCCTTGCATTTCATTGAAAAATTCAATGGCCGTATTGACTCTCCCATGCTTACACAAGCCATCCAACAAAGTATTAACGGTAATAACATTTGGTGGGACCCCCTCCTTCTTCATTCGATCAAAAACCTCTTGGGACCTCTCAAGTTCACCTGATTTACAGAATCCGTTGATCAAACAATTAAATGTAATGGTATTAGGCACGCATTCATGCTGAGATCTCATTTGTTCAAATAATTCCATGCCTTCTTCTTGCCTCCCCACTTTGCATAACCCATCGATCAAAGTATTATAGAGGATAACATCGGGTTTAATTAAAATTCCATCGCTTCCATCACTCATCTTCTTAAAAACATCTAATGCCATATCTACCCTACGAAACTTACACAAATGATTTATGAGAATCCCAAATGTCACAATATCCGGCTGAATATTCTTATCCTTCATATTCTCCAAAAGCACATTTATCCTCTTAAAATCTCTCTCCCTCTCTAACACCTTCAAAAGGGCATTACAAGAACCAACTTTCACACCACCACCACCCAAATCCATCACCTCGTGCAAAATCTCCCAAGCCCTATTAATATCCCCCTTCCTGCACAACTTCACAATCAATTGGTTAAGCCACACCACACTAGGAAAAACACCATGTTTGCCAAATTTCAAAACCAACCCAATAATCTCCTCCTCACTCACATTCCTCCCTCTCCAATTTCTCCTCAACAACGCTCCAAACACAATATCCGAAGTATTTTCATTGGGAGGACAAGTAGTCCCTGGTTCAAGCATTTCGTCGAGCACCTTCACGGCATCATCCACACACCCCGATTTCAACAAAACATCGACTACTACATTGAGCACATGAGTGTTTTTTGATTCCGGGTCGAGAAAATTGTATGCAAGAAGGGCTTTTTCAACCATTCCGGCTTGTCCGAAGGATCGAACAAGAAGGGTAGTGGAGTTTACAGTAAGAGGGATGTTAAGTTCTTTAGACATGGAGAAAAACTCAGAGAGTTTGGTGAGATCACTGGGTTGTGCGTCTATCTTTTCTTTCTTTTCGGTAAGTAGAGAATTTGTATGATGTTCATGAGCTGCGAGCTCGAAGATGGCTTGGAATGTGGAGGAAAGAAGAAGAGGGTTTGGTGGGGACGGTGAGTTGGTGCGGAGGAAGTTAAAGAATCTGAGGGCGGCGCTGGCAGTGCCGAGCTGACGAGTGATTTTGAGGAGGGAGGGGGAAGAGAGAGAGGGGAGGAGTTGGTGAAGGGGTGAATTGTTGGTGGTAGTATAGTCATTGTTGGGGTCTTGAAGGAGAGATAGTACTTGGGTTATAATGGAGGAGTGGTCCGGTGATGGTGATGGTGACGGTGTTGGTGTGGTTGGTGCGGAGGAGAGGTGGCGGAGCAAGGAGGGATGGGTGGTGGTCGGGGTTCTGGGTTTTAGGAGACGAAAAAGACTCGATCTTTTTGACGCTGCCACGGGTGCTTTCATTTTTCTTCGAATGTTTCAGTGGTTGTGTGTGTTCTCATGTTTTGAAAGTGTGGTGCCACGTTAGTACTCCTTATTACTGTCTTTAGATGCACAAGTGTGGCATAATTATTTTAACACTTGTATAGCTTTATTTTTAACTGAAAATAAATTTTAAAAAAATGTATTAGATAGTATAAAATTGACAAAATAAATAATACAGTAGTATGAAAAACGAGCAGATAAAAGAAAATGTTGGTACTAATAGGCCCCAAGATGTTACAAAATTTTAATTTTATAATATTTAATCGTGTTTTGTAGAAGAATTTTACATGCACTTGATAATTAGCCAAAAAGGTCGGATGAATTTTGAAGGTCTGTTTAATTTTTTTTGTTTATTTTTTAAAAAATATAATTTTTCTTTTCCTTTGATAAACAAGATAGTTACGTTAAATTTGACTTGTAATTACAATACACACGTAAAAATATAAAATGATTAGGTTCACGTTAAATTTGACTTGTGATTACATAAAAAAAGAGATTGAATCTCCAACTCCGGCATATACCAACTCTCACATTTATATTCCTTACAAAAAAAAAAAAGGAAAAAAAAAATCACTTACATATATAGAATAAAAGAAGAAATTTTTAGAAAATTATACGGTACTCTTGTAAGACAATCAACACATGTCTAGTGAGAGGATATAACAATGCCAACATATGCCTAGTGAGAGGATATAACAATCCTAGTTACGATAAAATGTTTCCCCAAACACACTTTAATACAATATTCAAAAGTTCTAATTACAAGAAGCTGGAGTACTTATTTTATGTTAGCCACAACTTGAACCTATAACCATGGCTGCCTAGAAAGACTGGAAAAACTTCACGTAAAAACTACCTCAAAGAATCTTTATGAATGGAACTTGGTTAAAGTAAAAGAAAGAACTTCAAACTTGTTGCATCTGCCAACATTCACTTCAAAATTGGCATAACAATGCCCCAATTCTACTCTCTATTCTGATACGAACCCAATACTGCAGATGAGGGACCCCAGCGGGAAGAAAAGTCACGGAAAACGATGTTTCTGCTTGATCAGTTGATTCTCACCATAAATTAATACTCTGCGTGCTCTATTGATCATGTGATTCACACGTTTTTCAAGGTGCTTTGGCTGTTTCAATATTCTCGGCGGCTTCAGCAGCTGCAGATGCTGCCTTGTCAAGGCCTAACTTTTGTAACTCGGTCAAGAAACCATCAACATCGGCACCACTAATTTTGTATGGGCTGTGGGCAGGACCAGGGAATGAACCATTTGTTACCTCCTCCTTGTACTCTGAAATAGCTTTGTTAATGGCATCTCCAATCTGCCCATATTGCTTACAGAACTTCGGAGTAACCTACAAAAGGTGGAATCATCCCAATTTTAGTAAAATATACACACGGTATACAAAATATGTGTGTGTGTGTGTGTGTGTGTGTGTCTCTCTCTCTCTCTCTCTCTCTCTCTCTCTATATATATATATATATATATATAAGTTAATTTTAACCTTGGCATGGTGTGGGTGTTGCATCATGCCTAGTAGATCATGGTAAACCAGCACCTGCACGAACAATTATATCTCATTAATCATTACTGATTCAAATCATCCTTGTTATGTTATTATCTTTATAATTCATAGACAAAAATATTGTCTGTATAGTTTCTAAAATACAAAACTGAAGGAGAAGAATCTTTAAGAGTATTCTTGACAATGATGCAAAAGGAGGAAAAATATAACGGTGCAAGAATGAATATCTGAAATGCTACTTGAGAGAAACTGCAACAGTTATGCCTAGGATAAGGACAGATCAATAGAAAGAATTCAATTTCAAAGGCTCTTATAAAGTATATTAACCAGAGGAATAACCGTCTTGCAGTTGCTTCAGTAATAGCAGAGTATGCCATAACACAATGTCAAATCTCTGCAGCAGCATTCAAACCCAAAAAAAAAATAATAATAAATAAAATAAAATCCCTGCAGCAGGACACACACCCCAAAAACAACACCAAATTCCACCTAAAGAGTCCCATTTAGAAAATTCGCAAACTTTGAGGATATATTTTGTTCCATGTTTTATCCTTAACCTAGTGGATGCTTTGGCAAGGGTGGAATGATAACATAATTTTCATTGGAAAATTGAGGATCAATTGGAACTCTTTTTGTGGAACTAACAAATTGGAGAAATGGGTCTCCCTTTGTGGAATGCAGGGAGTAAAATTCATAGATATATTGCATGAGGCACCATAGTAAATTGAAATTCAAAACCAAATTTGAAGATTTTGAGTAAAGATATGGATAAAGAGCAAGACAGAACTTAAGAACGATGTAGATGGTTATAGTATGAAAGTCAAACTAACCTGCCCACTGCAGAATGGGCCAGCCCCAATTCCAATGGTGGGTATTTGAAGAGTCGACGTTGCCGCAGCAGCCACAGGTGCAGGCACACATTCGAGAACAACAGAAAAACACCCAGCTTGCTGCAATTCCATTGCAGTCTCCACAACCTGCATATAGCTTACCAATCACTATAAGCTCAAACAATGTATATACTGTATCAGCACATGCATGTTTCTAAAAAAGATACTATGTTTCGCAAAAAGAGTCCTACTTTTAATAGAGATACTATAAAATGGCACAACGTCAAGTTTAACATCCTAATTTATTATGCCACCACAACAACATATAAGTAAGTTCTCACTATATTTAGGGGTAAATAAGAAATAAAAGTATATCCTTACAGTTTGCAAATTGTGCATATGGGCTTTTTTTTTTTTGGAACAAAGGGGGTGTAAAATTACGCATATACACAACCACGTGGGATGCACTGTGAGGTAAAAGGAAGAGATACCTTGACAGCACTAGCAATATTCCTCCCTTGAGGCCTAAATCCCCCGAGAACGCTAATTGCCTGAGGAGTAAGTCCCACATGCCCCATAACGGCAATGCCAGCCTCGACAATAGATTTTGCAGCCGTAACTCTTGATGGTGAACCACCTTCCAATTTAATGGCATCCATTCCTCCTTCCTTCAATATCCTGACAGCCGTATCAACTGCCTGCTCATCATTGAAACTGAAACTTATAACAACAGCACATTCAACACAGATTTTAATATTAAAACATTCAGAAATGCAGTATTAATCCATTTGTTGGTTGAAAAAATTTGTGAAAACAAAAATAGTGAATAAACTTTTCAAAAAATCCACACTTTTAACATCAACTAAAATACTTATCAACTGCCTGTACCTAACAAAGACATTTTCAGATAATTTTGCACTGTCACAACTTTAATGCAGAAATGATATACAGGTACATCGACATCCCATATGCCCACCACTATTGAAATTTTCAGATAATTTTGCGCTGTCACAAGCTTTAGTCTTGAAATCTAATTTCTAAAGTTTATTCAGACTGAGCAGTTAGCAAGCATGTTACATGCTGAAAAGCTCAAATGTCACCCTCTTTTGGGACTCAAGATTCTTACAAGGGAAAAAACATGTAACAAAGAAAAATAATTTTATGAATTTCTGTTCTTTACAATGTAAAAATTGGTTCTTTCTGTTTGCCCAAAAACAATAAGCTACAGGAGTATACAGAATATTCAAAATCTTGTAATCAGACAAAATAACGTTACAAAAAGGTTCTGAAAGTCAGAAACACACAAATTCTTAAAAGGCATACAATAAATGGCACTCTACAGGTTAAGATCTTTTGTTAAAAATGTGTAAGAAAATGGTGTTCTTTTGTGAAAAATATTTATACATTTTTTCGCAATTTAATAACAATTAAATAATTACATAAACAAACAAAACGGATGTTAATAGCGATTGGAGTACTTACATAAACAGAAAAAACCAAGTTATTACACTAAAAATTAGTATTATTACCTGCTTAGTACTAGACTCATAGCTCCCAAAAGGAAGATCCCCAACAAGAAGTGGTCGTTTAGCGCCACGAGCGACAGCGCGACAATGAACCAACATTTCCTCCACACTAATCGGGAGCGTCGTATCATGTCCGTGAACCACCATGGCGGCTGAATCTCCGACGAGGCAGACATCAATTCCGGCAGTATCAATATGAACCGCCGAGGGGTAATCATATGCAGTCACCATCGTAATGGGTTCGCCCTTCCGGTGTTTTTGGCGCAGGTGAGTTAAAGTTACCCTTTGGGCATGGTTTTGGGACTTCGGGCCGCCGTAGACAGTGTTTTCCGGGAAGTTGCTCATGCAGCGGACGGTGGCGGAGAGGAGAGAGAAGGGGTTGGAGCGAGAGAGTTGGGATTTTGAGAGGGAGGCGAAGAGGGATGCCATTTTAGATAGATGGGGCGTGTTCGGGTTTGTAGAATTGAATGAGGAATTTATAGAGCAGCCATTTTTGACACAAATGGAAATTGAGGTGATGTATCTGAATTGTAACAACCTCCGTGCTACCCCCTTTATAGGTTTGCGGGAAACTAATTGCTTTATCCAAACTAGCCAAGTTGCGCCTGCAAATTTCGGACATAAAATTTGAATTGCAACCTAAAATTTGTATTTAAAATTATCTACCATCTTAGGCTTTCAAATATATTTTTATATATTTTTTATTTTTTAAAGTGTATTAGCGTGTGTCATTTAATTTTAAAATTGGTCATTTGTTAATAAAAATATCAAAAATTAGAGATATAATAGTCCCATATTATTTTACATGTATCACATTTTAGATATGTGTTAACCCTACATTTTGCACTCCCTATTCTACCCTTTATAAATAAAAATAAAATTAATGAAATTGACATTTACGGTAACTAATGACTGATTC
The DNA here is from genome assembly GCA_032359685.1 of Pittosporum tobira. Classification (NCBI taxonomy): domain Eukaryota; kingdom Viridiplantae; phylum Streptophyta; class Magnoliopsida; order Apiales; family Pittosporaceae; genus Pittosporum; species Pittosporum tobira. Next base: position 6,032 of record JAUMHB010033272.1, on the reverse strand, counting down.
TTTGATCAGAAAGTACACTTTGACACATTTTAAGAAATCGGAAGTGTATAAAAAAATATTTAAAAATTTAAAATGCTAGGTAATTTTAAAAATGCAAACTCTGGAGTACAATTCACATTTATCTCACCCTTTTTAAACAAATAAAAATTGTGGCCAAATTTAAAATATATATATATTTATATGATAAAAAAATTAAAATACAAAAAATATATATTTTAAATAATTTTCTTTTGTATATTGTAAAAATATAATAGTTCAATATACTTTCGATATATATTAAAATTTAAATCACATAATCGGCAAAATTTATTATGTTTTTGTTGAATTTTTAATATATTAGTTTTTTTATTTTTTAAGACCCAAAATTTAAAATATATTTAAAATATATTTATGCATTTTATTTTTAAAAATAATTTTATATACTTAAAAAGTATAATGTTCAATTATATTTTTAAAATGTCTTAAAATTCATGTGGAGTACATATAAAAAATTAGATTTAAACTTAAACAAATGCAAAATAATCTTTATGGGACATAAGGAGTATGTGAGAACGAGGGAATTGTAAAATTATAAATTAGAAAAGGTTAAAAAATTATAAAATTCAAATTAAATAATTTATGATTATAGATCTTAAGCATTAAAAAAAAAAAAAAGAAGAAAAAAAGCTTTAACAACATAACAATTTGTTAAGCCCTCCTCCCTTTAATATACAGATAGATGTAGATAGATACATACTTAGCTTTGTTAATTTTGTTTCCAATTATTTTCTTATTTTCTCATTTTTTTTCACGAAACATAACAAGTATGAGGTTTAACAAAGAATATAATTATCTATAACCTCTTTTTCTAAAAGAGTTTAAAGAAAATGAGGTTCGTGACACGGCCCTCCCTGATCGCTATGTGTCTTTTATTTTATTTTATTTTTTAAATTTTTTTAAATTTCAAAAAAATTAATTAAAATTTAAAATTTAAAATTATAATATAAGTTTGTAAAATTTTCAAAGTTTTAACATAATGGTATTTTATATGTAGTTTACAATACTGACATTAATTAAAATAAAATAAATTTACTTTAAATTTAAATTTATAATTTGGAATAAATGTATGTACACACAATTCATAACTCCTTTATTTTTTAGTGTTTTTTTCTCTCAACATTATTCAACAATTGTTATTGTTAAATCTTATGATTTCACAATATTTATTCTCAATTTTAAAATAAAAAAAATTATTACTATACTTTATATTTTTTTTTGTTGATGATAGTATACACATAAGAGAAATAATTTATATTATATTGTATTACTTATACTTAATCCGTTTTAAAATAAAAATATTTTTAAATTCTATGTGTCTGTGCATTTTTTTTAGCGTTTCATAAGACTTATTTCACTATACACCTAATAATAATATTAATTTATCTTTTTACTATTTTTCTTCCTAATTTATTTTATTCCTACAAAATGAGTCTATTTTTTACTTATTCTTTTTTTAAAACTTTACTAAAAATAAATTTAAAAATATGTATTTAGAACTTTATGTAATTTAATAACATTACATAAATTATTGGTGATAAATTATTAGAATATTTATTTATATATTTTTATTAAAAAATATTTTGAAAAATTTAAATCAAAAAAATTATTGTAAGTATAATAATAATATGTTCTACTATATATTAATTTAGATAAAGTCATTTATTTATTATTTTTCTATTGATATATGAATGTGACTGGATGTAATTTATAATAGATATCAATTTTGGATCATGAACATAGATTTATTTAAATTTAATTAATAGCATTGATAATAAATAACATATTTCACTTAATTAGAACTAAATTTAAAAATAAGTATTTAGAACTTTCTGTAACTTAATAATATTACATAAAGTATTGGTCATAAATTATTATAATATATTTTTTTATATTTTTTATTTAAAATAATTTTAAAAATTTAAATCAAAAAATTATTATAAGTATTTTCCCAGTAAATCTTAAAAATTAGGAGGAGTGAATCAAAAGTTTTTAAACTTTAGGGACAAAATTGCAAAATAGTGGAACAAATTAAAGTTTTCACGATTGTAGCGGTGGTGCAACATCTCGCTGTTACTGATTCATTTCATCTTCTTCAGGTAAAAGTCTTGGGGTTTAACAAACCCTTTTACGGGTACTCATATAAATTCGCACTTACTATGATTATGAAATGGCAACTTTTTCATTGTTGGAGGTTCTGAAGTTGCATCGATCGTGTCCAAAATTGGCTCAATCTCTAATTAGTGCGCGAGGGTTTTGCTCATCGGACAGCGATTAAATCGTAGCATCTGTGCTTTTCGAGACATTATCTGTTGTTATACCCAAAATCGATCCTGTAGTTTTCGTAATTATATCTCTCTATTTTCATGTTTTTGCTTCTAGTAACTGTATGATAGAGCATTGCATTTCAATTTACTTCCAACATAAGCACTTGAATAAAATTGGCATAGGCATAGTTCTTGAGTTCAAAACTTCGCAACAACAATGAATTTCGTGGGATAGGAATGCCGCTATGAGGGATTTCGTGGCATGGATATTAAACGAGCCAATACCTTGTTTAAACTTAAGCTTTGATTGGCTTAAAAGTTTGGCTCGAGCTTGATAAAATATTGCTTAGCTTAACGAACCAAGCTCGAGTTCGATAAGGCCGGCTTGTTAGGGCTCAATAACATTAAGGCTCAATAACATTAGATATTTTAAATTATTCGTAAAAACGTTTGAGCTCAACTCATTAAAAACTCGATAAGAAACTTGTTTAGTTAAATAGCCAAGATCGAAGAAAAAAAAAACTCTTTTACCTTAACGAGCCAAGCTCAGATCGGCTTGCCTGATGCACTTAATTGATGTTGCATTCACCCGCTTGTTTACTCGCGCACCCAAAGGGCCTGTCAGTCGACCATTATGTCTAGTAAAATGAAGTTTTATCTGGAACGTTTCATTCTACTAAACAATAGACTGAGGTGACATGAAGTTTCTAACATGTCATTACTATATTACAAGTAGATTGATTACTATCATGCAATTGCTACTACATTTCTAGTTAATATTAGGAATATGTTGGTTGATGTAGTTTCTTGTTTCTTTTCCATAAATTTACTCTGAGCGAGCTTTATGCTACTATTATTCCTCTCATGGGAAGTAAATGGCAGTCCATATCATAAAGCTGAAGATATTCTTTTTCTGACTCCAGATCATAAAGCTAGAAATTGTTTAAGGTGCTAAAAATTCATGCTATTTATTATTTGGACGTGTTAAGGTTCCAGTGGAGACTGCAATATCGAAGGGCATATCCAGATGCGTTCTTGAAAAAGTCCGATACTATGTAAATTCCTCCACACAAGTTGATTTTGTTATTACGTTTGATATTTAATCATCATTGCTATTGAATCTTGAGTTAGTGTTACGTTTAACATCGTTGCAGATATGTTGTTATCTAAGCTATTTAATTGATGTCCATTAATTGAGATTGTCAAATTAAATGCGTCTTTTATCCCAAACTAGTTTGTGGTAATATGTCAAATTAAATGCGTCTTTTATCCCAAACTAGTTTGTGGTAATCACTAATTGATATGCTAGTTTAAGTTCTCCTGAGTTGGCCACCATGCTTTATTTGTATGGGCAATATCTTTTCAGACTCTCAAGACCTAAATAACAATAATATGATAACGAGTTGCTTTTGGAATCTAGTAGTCTGGATTTGTAATTAAACTCTTCATTTGTTTAGTCAGTTTGTCTTGGTTATGTTGTTAGTATGATGATATTTGTTTATCAGTACAAGACCTCCATCTTATATTACCTTCACTAAATTTTTCAGTGTGGGTACCATATTTATTATAAAATCTGTCTTTGCAACCAGGGGAAAAGGTGAATACCATATAGATTATCTACCAGCTCCCCGAGTCACTGAAGCTGACAAGATGAATGATAAAAAGCAAGATGAATTTCTATCCAAATGGTATTTCGACTTTTTACGCTTTCCCCTAAAGGACCTAGGCTATGTTTGTTCGCAAGGATTATATTTCTGGGATTGTAATTCATTGACTATAGTCTTTGGACCATAAACCCTTGGTACTACTTGGTCGTTTCCCACACAGAATCCCGTGAACCAAACATAGCCTTAGAAGTTCTTTGGGATAATCGGCCTTCTATTTATAGCTCTTGAGAATCATGAAAAGTTTTTATTTGTTTCTTGAAGGTCATTACAGAGAGCGCTTGACAAAAGCCTTTATCTTCTCATCTATGGTGACACATATGGAGCTCCCACCAAGGAGCCTGCCTGGCATTTTCCTGAAAAAGTCTATGAATCTGAAGAGACATTGCGCAAGGTGATATTTGCTTTCTATTTTTAGAATTCATTTCATGCTTGTCTCTGTAATATATATTTTGAATTGTTGCAGTGTGCAGAGTCTGCATTAAAATCTGTTATAGGTGACCTTTCCAACACCTACTTTGTCGGTAATTCTCCAATGGGCCATGCCGTTATGCAACCTAAAGGGAACTATGTGGACCTTTCATCTTTGAAGGTACAACATGAAAACCAAAGAAACTGATTAATGCTTTCTCCATTCTAAAATAAGAGATAGTTAGTTCTTTCTAGTCTCTTCCAAAATTAGAGACACGCTTCTAAATTTAGGCTATAAAGTGAAATAACATTCCCAACATGCCATTATTGCTTTCTATAGTAGATTGAGCAGTATCATGCCATTAATACTACATTTCTAGCTAATGTTAGCGATTTAGCGATATATTTGTAAAAATAAGTTTTCGTTAAAAATCTTTTAATTCTTTGCTGACTGTGGACTGTGATCATTTTATCAGCGCTTCTTCAAATCTCAAGTTATAGCAACCAATAAGTTTGACATTTGGAAGTGTAAGGATTACCTTTGGGTGACTAAAGATGAACTGCTGAAGTATTTTCCAGAGCAAGCTGAATACTCGAACAAGATGATTATTAGCTGATATATATGCAGCTATCCTTCACTCTGTATTCGCCTAGTGAGATTTCTTAAGTAGGAACCATAACGTTGAATTATCTGCTAATGCATTCTAATCAATGAAAAGAACTTTGACTATATAGTGAATTGCATTTGCGTGCGAGGAGGGCATCCATTCATCAAAATGTCGTAGTATTGAAATAATTCTTTCGTTGACATTCATTTGACAGTGATTTTTTAAAAAGAAAGATGGATTATTCTCTGCATTTTTGCTTTTTGGGCTTTTCTTTCTCAAGTGCATAATAGATGTTTCATTTTATAGCAATGCTCTATCTGTGAGTGAGGATCCAAATGACATGAGGTAATTATCGCAAATTTTGCAGGCATTGTTATTTGTGGGTAGTTGGTTGATTATTCTTTTGCATTGTTGCCTCTCTTGTTCGGGACTATTCTTTCTCTAGGCGTCATAGATGTTTCATTTTAGAGCAATGATATATAATATATTTAGTATTTTATTATTATTATTATTTTTTTTTAGTAGTGTTACAAGTATGTGTTGAAAAGTATGCAATTATATAAAACATTAGGGGTGTCTATGCAAATATAACCTTAGGGGTGTCTATGCAAATATAACCTTAGGGGTTTCTATGCAAATGTAATACCTTTATAGGCCAAATCTGATTATGGAATAAAACACAATTCATTTTTCAATATTTCTATTTGGTATCAGAGCTTGGTATCTTCTTTCTCTCTTCCCGTGTTTGTTCAGCCTCTTCCTAGCACAACAGAGCCCAGCTCCGCCTTCCTCTGGCCGGTGCTCCGCCTCCTCTCAGGCGAGTCTCCCGACCCCGCTGAGCCCTGACTGGTGCTCCGACTAGCCATCTTTGCCCTCCGTTAGATCTGGTCTGAGATGACCTAGATCTCTCCGCCAGAGCCGTCGGTACTCAAATCTGGTATGAGATAAAATGTAAGAACCCTGTATTTTTAATATTTTGAATTACTAAATAAAATTTGGTTTCCGACAAAAAGAATGTCAACGTTAAAGTTAGGCAATATTTATTC
>JAUMHB010033261.1:0-11692 GCA_032359685.1 Pittosporum tobira | reverse complement strand
CTTTTTTCTTCTTCTTAATTTTCTTGTTGTTTTGTGTTTTTTTTCCTTTTCACCAATAATTTATTATTATTATTATTATATTATTTATTATTTCATCTATTTTAAAATTATAAATGTTCTTGATCATTATTAAATTAAGTTTTAAAATATCAAAATATAATATAAATTTAAAAAAAAATTAATTTTTTATTTATTATATCCTCTGTCCCAAAATTATATGTATTTTTGAGTTATATAAAATTAATCTTGAAAATTCAAATTATTATATAAATATCTAAAATTTCAAAATTTTAAAATAATATTATTTTATATGTAACTTACAACATTCATTTTTACATTAGCTATATATATAGCTTGCAACATTCATTTTAATATCAGCCAAATAAAAATAAATTTAGAGACAAGTCCTTTTTTTCTTTTTCTTTTTTATTTTTGGTCATTTTATGGTTTTTTCCTACATCAATTATTCTTGCTATCATACTATCTATTATTTTCTGTGTCTCAAATTCATAGATACTTTTGAGCTCTGATAAATTAAGTTTTTACAAAGTTAAAATACAAATTCTAATATAAATTTATAAGATTTCCAAATTTTTAATATTTTAAAATTATAATGTTATTTTATATCTAACGTACAACATTCATTTTAATGTCAATTAGAATAAATAAATTAAAGGAGAAGTCAATTTACAAATTTAAATTATTATATTAAGTTTAAAAGAAGCAAACAATATAGCTTGTAGTAATTTTTTTAATATAGTTTATAATTTTCATGAAAATATGAACTAAATTGAGTAAATGATATTTCTTTAATCTTTTAAATTTTACAAACTGAATTTAAAATGGAAAAGTATCACTCTTTTTATTTTATTATACAAACTAAAATACAAAAATAATTTAAATATTATATAAAATATGAATCATCAATTATTAAATTATTTATTTATAAATTCTTTGTTTATATTTTTTAAAATTTAAACAATAAAAATTGTGATAAGTACCACACACAAATTGCCTAGTATTTTCTTAGTCACAAATCAAAACGGGCTTAAAATCAGCCGAGTTTCATTATTGGATGTTTCTTTTTTCAAAGTCAATGTTGGTATTAAATTTTTTTTTTTAAAAAAAAAATTAAAAAAAAGTTCCTTTTCGCTGTCCTATCTGATGCCAACATTTAACCACCAGCCAAGCTAAGCCATGCCTGTAAACTTTTTGAAACATCAAAAGAAAATTCCCTTTCTGTTGGCCACTTTTTTTTTTGGGGGTATTCTTTCCTATTTTTCTCCTTCTTTAGTAACTCGGAAAATTTGATAAAAAAATTAAGAGAATATTATTTTTTTTAATTAGAAATTAATTTATTTTTTAATATTTTAAAAATAGATCCTTTTCAATTTATAAAAATTAAGATAATTTTTTCTCATATTATTATTATTATTATTTTTTAAAAGTTCCAAACAAACCATAAGGATTAAATCTTGGATTCTCTGGTTATTTTCTTAAAGATGAAATGACTCAATTGGTGAAAAAAATTTGGTAAACCCAGCAATTATTAGGTGATTCCATGACCCTGCAATTCCTTTTGAGCTTGCTATCATTCATTGGAAGAGGTGAAAGAAGACGCCCACTTCAACTTCTTATGGTACCCCGTTATGTTTTGATATGTTCCCCTTCTCTCCCCCTCGAATCTTTAGATGGTACCATCCCAACTAACAAAAGCTACATGCAGCGTTTAATGGCTCACACGTGTGTTATATATATATACTAGTACAACATAAAATAAAAATATACCATTTTAATTTTTTTTGCTCATTTTTAATTAATTTTAATTAAATTTTAAATAATTCTCTAACGTTTAAATTAATTTAACATCTAAGATCGATTAATTTTTATCTATATTCGATTAGTATCCAGTTAAGACCGTCTAAGCATTATACCATTTCTCTATTACTTGGATTCGTCTATCAATTTTTAGAATTGATAAAATATGACGGTTGGCTAACCAAGACTTTCATTTTATTAAATTCATAAAAACTAAATTAAATTATTTAGGAATCATTATAAATACATAATTAAGTCATCCTATTATTTTAAATTTTCCATTGAGTGTGTAATTTAAGAGTTTTGGGTACGCAAAATTTTGAGTAAAAACTCCTCATATTGATATTAATCATGCAAGAATAGACTTTTGGGATTAGTGACAATATAAAGACATACTGTAGAATTGATTCCTCACGAGAAAAACCTAGAAAGAAAGAAAGAAAGAAGGGTCCACATTTCGGATTCTTCCTTCAAATGAATATGAATAATACTCGGGAGGATTTTTTTAAATATGATAAATAGTTAAATTGATCTTTTTTACATTCTAGAAAAAAACTGTGCTTGTTTGCTGCAAGAGTTTCGAGTTTAACAAATTGAGATTTAAAACTTAAATTTAATGTCAATTTTTTGTTAAATTAGATATAAACTACAAATTTATGATTTTAATTTTTTAAATTTAATTTTTTAATATCTAAACATTATTACCAAACAACCCTAAAAAAAAAAAAAAAAAAAAAAAAAGAAGAAAAACTAACAAAGAGAGAGAATTGTAGTAGTGTCCTCACGCGCGACATAGTTGCCAACCGCCAACTGCCAAATTCTGGTCGATGAAATAAAATACTGCCTACAAATCCTCTCTCTATAATAGCAGAATCCACCATGTAAATGTTTGGTGGAAACCAAACAGCTGAGATGTTCGAATTAGGAAGACTGCATCAGTTGTTAAAGCTTGTAATTTAAACGGAGTCAAAATTAGATAAATGTAACAAGATTTAGATTATCAAGAAAATAAGAAATATAATTAAAATTTGATATATATCAATAATTAAAATAAATTATTATTTTAAAAAAATTCTATAATTATTGTCATCGTCATGAGAATGACACATCATCATCATCATGCCTCAACCTATTTTAAGTTGATGTGATTGCACATTCTTCCATTAATGGATTTTGAAACACAATGGTACTACTATGAGAGTGACATATCATCATCATCATGCCTTTACTTATTTTAAACGTTTAACAAAAATAATGATACTAAATCAACGGGATCTTCCTAACTCATTGGAGAATAAAACTACTTTTCATTATTCACCTATCCTTTTAAGTGCAGAGAGGTAGAGTAGAGAAATAGACTTATTAGAGAGAGAAAGTAGAGCCCAAATTGTGAGTGCTAGAGTCGTTTGATAATCAAATTCGACTTAAATGATTTGGAAAATTTTATTTAATTTAATAAATGAAATTTGAATTTAATTTATTTAAATTTGAATTGAATAAATATTTAATATATTATTTTTTAAAATTATTTTTAAAAAATTTGAACTCGACTAATTTAAAGCTCAATAAACAGCTTATTCAAATTAAGCAAGTCGAATTCATAAAAAAAAAATCGCTTAATTAAACGAGTTAAGTATGAATTCAATTCGTTTAACAATCTTAAAATCAATAAAATTTTCTATTATTGTTTAAATTTATTCAATTAAAAAAAAATTAACATATAAAACAAATATTTAAATATTATTCATTATCATATTCGATATCATTAGTAATTACTAGAAATTAACAAACTCATTATATTTCACTGGAAACCACTCGACCAAGTATTCCGACGCATAACACTGTTTTCCATCGATTCAGCAATCAGAACACAAAACTGCTAAAACCATGCTACCCTGCAATTCTGCGTCTGGTAGTTCTCTCTAGTTTCCATGTAGAGAGACACACGGACATAGGGGTAAAGTAACTAATTCTGCTAAAAGGCTTCCCCAGCGATTTTACTTATTTGGGTATGCTTAATTTTGTTTCATTGGTTTTGTTTACCTTTTGCTAATCTGTAGATTAGTACATACATATTAATTATACTTTATAGTTTTGTAAATCTTGGTTTTGAGATATTATTAACTGAGTTTTCTTTGAAGTAATGGGTAATGCTAGTGTGTCCAGTAGAGATGAAGCTGGCCCCTCTGGAGAGAAGAGTGAAGAGTACATGGAGTATGCGCATGATAGCTATCATGCGCCTGCCCTTTTTTCTGAGTCTATGGTTCAGTGCCCTGCTCATAGCCCTAGGGCTAACCAGTCACCTTTGTCCATCCCTCCACAGGTCAGTTCTTTGGTAATATAATCTACTGATGTGAATATTTTCAAGATTTCTTTTTGAAAGTCAATTTGGAGTATTTTTGAAATTTGGGATAAGAGAGAATGCTATTTTATCTACCAAGATAAAATCTTTAAAGCATATATGTTTTGATTGGTGATATTAACAGAAAGGGTCTAAGGATGATTTATCACTTATTAGTGCCTGCACTAATGGTGGAATTTGTACTCTTTTCCATATTTTGTTTGCATTTATAGAATTTTGCAGTAATGCTTATCTTTTAGTTTCCATTTATCTACATTGCAATCTGTTTTTTGATGTTACTTAGATGATTATCTGGCGTTGCCAGAATTCATTAGTGAGAAACTGAATAATCTTTTTCTTCTCGCATTCGAATTTGCGCTCTCTATCCGAAATGAGAGCCCTTTTGTCTAAAAATCATGCATTTTTAGAAAGCTGCCAACGTCCGGTTTACCCTACTAAATTGATTTAGCAAGTTGTGCCAATCCTAGATGCTTTTTGTATCATGTTTGTGATTGTTAGTCAATTACATTTCGTTTTTTTGCATAGGATGCAAAATAATGAAGTCACTTAATGTAAGTAGCTGAATCTCGTTTTCTTGTTCTAGCTGGTAAAAGAGGTGTTGAAGCTGAAGAAATTAGTTTCACCCTACACTTGAATATGTTTATGTATGTCAAGGAAACAGACCTTCAGAGTCCTGGAATTTATGTTTGCAGAATCAAACTATCCAAGATTTAAACTTTCATGGGATAATTACGAGCATTTTGGGATATGGCTGGCTCCCATTGCTGATCTGAGGCAGTCAAGGATGGTGCATATTCAACAATCCAATTCGTGACTTTGTAGCTTTGATTGCCTTATTTCTTCTGATGGGCCAGAAACACTTGTCAAGGAGATTTTATAATCTTTGATTACTCTGCCTTCATTTGATTGCAAGGTGTATTCAAGATGAAACTAACTTTGCGATCTGTTATAAAAAAAATTAAAAGAAAAAAACTAATTCTGCGAGATTTTTCGTCCTAATAATCCCCTTTTCTAGCTGATTTTTGCACAATGGAATATTGGCAAGGCCGAGCAGCATTGGCGATTCTGTACCATAAGTACTTTTGGCATGAAATATGGTTTTATGCTTGTGCATCTGAAGAATCAGGCAATTCCTTAGCGGGTTAAGAATCAAAGTTGAACTAGCCTTCCGATTTTTCTGAAACCTTTCATCTTTCTCCGTAAATGTGTAGTTATTTATCATGTTCAAATGTCATTGTTTTCAATCTTTATTTTATTTTTTCGAGCTTCTTCATTCATTATTTGAGCATGTTTGTTAGATTAGCAGTTGACTAATGGACACCATTGCAGGAACATACTCCAGAATCTGAACCTGAATCTCCTCCTAGTTCATCAAGCTATAACAATGCACCCTTCAGTTCAGAAGATTTTGACGAAAAGGTTCCTGAGTTGCCTCCATTCCTGCTGCGCAATATTCTAGACCAGCCCCCGTCCACAGAAAGCCCCCTATCTCTGCAACAGCCTTCACCTGCCATTCTGAACCATTTTTATTTTCAGAAAGCACGTAATAATGAACCTATGGCAGCCCTTGGTTCAACTCAGCGTTTTCGCAAAAAATATGTGACGGTGGTACTTTACAAGTCACTTTGAAAAGCTAAAAAGCCCAAATTAATTCTTGGGGATTGGAAATATACAGTAGTATGAAAATGTCATTCAAATTGCTCTGATGATTTAAGACATGGCTTGATTTTCCTTTCTATATCTACATGTTTTTCAGGTTTCAATTCTTTTTGGATAGTATTACTTTTACCTTTAAATGGCAATTTTGTAGGGGTGCTACACAGGTCAAAGACTCATTTAAAGTTTGAGTTTAGTTTGTTTAAAGTTTGGCTTAAAGTTATTAAAAAAATTCGTTAGTTTAATGAGCTGAATTCAAGTTTAGCTCGATATAAGCTCAAGAGCATCAAATATTTTCAAAATATTCAAAAAAGAACTTGAGCTTGCCTTGTTAAAAACTCGATAAAAGACTCGTTTAGATTAAACAAGCCGAGCTCAAGTTTTTAAAAAACACTAGTTTAACTAAATGAGCCGAACTCAAACTCGGTAAACTTAGCTCATTGATTCGTTTAAGAGTCTTATACTCTTGCTTGCTTATTGCATTTTTTGTTCCAGAATATAGTTAAGAAAACAAAGAATTAAAAATGTATTTTTAATCCATAATTACCCTAAAAAGTAGTAACTTTTGGTTTACTATTGAATTTTTATGGTAAATTTAATGTTAAATTGCATATTTGACCATCTAAGTTATCATGCAATGTCAATGTGTTTACTTAACTTTCAAAAGTAATACATTTGTCCACCCAACTTGCTAATTTGAATATATTGCTATTTTTTGTTGACTTTTTATCTTGTAACAGGGCATGTGCAGTATTTTTAATGATAAAATGAGTACAACAATATTACATAAATAAATATGTAAGTATTGTTGTACCTATTTTACCCTTAAAAATATTGCACACGTCACTCAGGTGACTGTTCTAGGATAAAAAATCAATAAAAATGAGTAATTAACTCAAATTAGCAAGTTTGGTGGATATATATATATATCACTTTTGAAAGTTAAGTGGGCAAATCGATACTACATGACAACTTAGATGATCAGATGTACAATTTAGCCTAAATTTAAAGATATTGTGTTGTGCAATCATCTTTTTTTTTTTTTTTGGTGCTGTATTATGCAACTATCAATAGAAATTGAATTTTTTATTCAGAACAATTTTTTGGAGATACGTGACAATTTTTTTTGTTTTATAGAATTGAGAGAGTAGTAATATAATGGTTAAGAAATGGGAGAAAAGGTGATGATCATGATCTTGCAATCGTCTAAAATACAATACAGATCTACCGTGGTCTCTAAAGATCGATATTTGAGACATGATTCGTTTACAAGTACTACAAAAAATAGAGTATTCAACACAATGTGTACAGGCATATGTTCTTACACATTTGAAAACTCGAATATTGAAACAAGGTGGTCACTAATTAAACAACAGCTCCAATAATTAGGAATTATCTGATGCTTGTGGATGTTCCTTCCATTGCTGCGGCGCTCGCAGATTATCATTTCATCATCATCGAATGGGAGCCTTAATCCAACCATTGAGAAAAGCAATGGCTAAGATTATGAAAGGAGTTGACATACCAAATAAGATTATGTAAGGTATGGGTGTGGTCATGGGATTCTCCCCTTCCCTTTCCCCTGCTGTTTGCCAATACCTGCATTTACCAATTGACTTCTCACCATAAATAAATATTTTCTTGATCCCAACACACACACACACACACATATTTGTTATAAATTGAGAAAAATAATTTATAAATCAAGAAAAAACTTGGTATTTATTTGTATGATAGCAGGAAAAAAAAAGGGGTAAGGGGTCGAAGAGAAGAAGGCTTACTGCTCTGGTTCTTGTTCTCTAGTGATGAATTTCTTCTTGCCTTTTTGTTTGAGTTCTCCCTCTCCTCCCTCTAAAAATACACAAAACCATATACTCCAATTGTCGTCATTTTCGTTCGCACAAAATATAAACGATATATGTAAAAGATTGTATTTTGAAATAAGATAGATCCGATTTGAAGCATGAAAAGAAGAAGAAGGCAGGCAATTACCTAATTCTGCATGGACTCTGAAGTGTTTTGGGTTTCTTATTGATGAGCTGGCGGTGGGGTGCAGAGCCGGTGATGAGAATTTAGTAGGAGGGAGGGGAAGTTTGGTAATAAGGGAAGACGAGATGGCCATTTTAGCTGCCATTTCTCTAGAAATTATTATGTTTTTCTCTATCTAGTATCTGTACATGCATGGACTATCAGATGCACTGGATGCCAGAGACTATCTGTATTTAATTTTAATTTTAATATCTGCTATTAAGCTAGTTCAAATTATCCGGCCAGAGGAGTTTTCAAGTCATGTGGATTATGTGTCCCATCTTTCCATGATATGTGTGGTCTAGGTTGAGCAATTTATCTCCACAATCTCCAAACAAATCTAAACGGGAATAGTTTGATATAATTTATTTAAAAATAATTTATAATTTATTTGTTAATCAAAAAATTTATAAATTAATTTTTTAAATAAATTAATAATAGTGTTATACTTAATTTATATTAAAAATTAGATAATAAAAAATTTAATTTTAAAATAATTAATTTTAAAAAATAAACTATAATAAATTTCAATAATTAAAACCAAACAAACCCACAGTCATTTTATTTTGCACAGTAATACATGTGTATTATTCCCTATAGGGCACCTCATTTTCACAATTTCACCCTATTGTAGAGCCTTGTGTTGGTGTTTTTCTTTTTTTTTTTTAAATTTTATTTTTAAAATCATTTTCTTCCACCTACAAGCACAAAAGACGCAATTATTTCACTTATTATGCTATTCCATCGCTTTCATAAGGAAAAAAAAATCACCTTTCTCTTTAAATTTTAAAATAAAACGATATTTTGAAATTTATTGTTATTATTATTCACGCTATTTAACTAAGGATTTATTATTCTAGGGATAAATATTAATTATTTTAGAATAAAAGGGTGTAAAATATAAAATGCAGTTGTTCGTGTAGTTTTATAAGAGTTGAGGATTTTTTTAAAATTTAAAATGGGAAATTTTTAACAAACGTTTTTATATTTAAAAAACCATAAAAATTCTCATTTATAATTTTCTATTCCCTCAGTTCTACTTTATTTGTCCTTTTTATTTTTATTTTTAGGTTTCCCCCAATTTATTTGTTATTTTATTTTATTGTATTGTATTATTTTTTGTCAATTTTTTTTATTTTTTATATTTAATTAATCAACTTTTTTTCTTGAAATTATAACTCATTAAAATATGAAGCTTACTATTTTTATTAAATTTTCACTCTCTCTCTCTCTCTTTATTTACATATAACTAAATCTTTTAATTTGTTCTCTCACTAATAAAATTTAAAATATATATTTAAATTTTTTTTAATAAATATGTATTTTTCAATTAGAACGAGTAAAATTGGACGAATCGAGTAATTATATATATATGTATATATATATATATATAATTGCGTGTACCCGCCAGCTGAAAGCAGTTATGCAAAAGCAGTATGCAATAATATAAATTCCTTAGAAAATTTATGGTTCTTTAATTTGGACCCTAAAAACTCTGGAAGCTTTTTAAGTGCCATGTTTTGATGTTTCTTATGTTGAGTTGAAGCCACGTGTCAATACAAGAAACCTGGAATTAAAAATGGAAATTTGCGTTGGTTTCTCCCAGTAGTTGTTGTAACTTTATTAGGGCTTTATATTCTACTTTTTCTATCAAGGAGAAATCTATTTACCAATTTACGGACTTGGAATTCTAATGAATTCTAATGAGAGTATGAAAGTGAGATTTAGAGGGAGAATTGACCTCCCAAAGCAAAGTGAGCTCTCAATTTTATTAGAAAACCGAAATCAGTTACCCCCAAGAAACATGGATTTGTATCCAACTCTAGCCAAGGATCACAAAATAATTGTTAAGATGTTCATGATCGACCCCACTATCTCAAGTAATTAGTTGTTGATAGCCTTTCAAGACCATCAAGACCAATATGGATTTGTATCCAACTCTAGCCAAGGATCACATAATAATTGTTCTATATGTTCGTAAGTTGTTGATAGCCTTTATAGTGTGGTGGGGATTAGTGAAGCTCTGCTAATTGTCAGTCACGATGGGTACTTTGAAAAGATGAACAAGAAGATTGTGGAAGGTATCAATTAAGTTCTGCCAAGTGAAGCAAATATTTGCTCCTTACTAGCCCCATGTCTTTACTGATAGGGTTTCCTGGTGTCTCCCCGACGGATTTGAAAGGATAAAAGTTATCCAATTAAGAATCAGTTTGATGGGAATCCCAACCAATATGGAAACCACCAGTTGCCAAAGATTGTATCGTTGAAGCTTCATTGGTGGTGGCTGATGAACACAATTTTGGATGTATTAAAGGAGACTCATCAGCACTCCGGTCATATTCTTTTCATCGAAGAGGATCACTTCATTTTACTCGATGCATACTGCAACCTGCAGTTACTTATGGAACTGAATCCTCAAAAATGTCCTAATTGCTATGCCACAGATCTTGCACCCTCTGATGTGAGGAGGCCAAAGGGAGAGGGTGGGAAAGTTTAATCGCAGACAGAATGGGTAATGTGGGTTATGCATTTAATCAAACTGTATTGAGGAAGATACATAGGAAGACGAAGGAATATTAGTTCTTGGATGAGTACAACAGGGATATAACTATGCGGGCGACAGTGTGCCCTTCATTTGGTGGTCCTGTTTATACACTACGAGGGCCTAGGACTAGTGCCATTCATTTTGGAAATGTTGTTGGTTATGTTGGTGATGATGGTGCTGTGAAGATTGATATAGAAGAGATTCGATAAGGTTGCCAACATTAAGTCGAACAGGGGACTTCATGTATTTACGCAGCAATCAGGATATGAAGTTGGGTTCAAGGGTTGGGGAGGTGGGGTGATGAGAGGGACCATCAGTTGTGCTTGGAGTTCACTAAAATGTATCATCTGGGAGGCACAAACTTATGGAAATCCTCAGGTAATCTTGGTCTCTCAGTTGTAAAAGAGGGTAAGTTACTAATATTAGTCTTTGTCTTACACTATTACTAGAATCTACTCACACCTTTGTAATATTTTCCTGACGTCTCATATTGTTTTTAAAAGATATTTGTTGTGACTTAGCATAGACAATCCCCCAGTTATTAGTTGTGTGTGTGTGTGTGTGTGTGTGTGTTTTGGAATGAGTCTTACCGAAGCTTCGACTGCCTTAGTAGTGTTCTGTTGTGGGTGTGGCTAGTTTGAGGCACATCAAAACCCATGGTATCCGCTCTCTCTTTTCTCTAAAATTTATTGAAGTGAGTCTTTTTACACACAGATATCCATGTGCTATTTAACAAATATCTAATGTGGCTGGCTGGATTGTGTGTAGACCGTTAGAAAATTTTCAAAATCCTCAATAATATAAAATTGATAAATATATTTTAATATATTTATTACATAATTTTATATGAAAATATATAATGGTTTAATGAAAAAGTGCATCTCTTTGAATTAAAATGTGTAATGAAAAGGTGCAACTCATGAATAAGATATGTCTTTTCATGTATGTAATAAATGTGTTTATTCACTCATAACTCTTCAAAAATGTGTGGATGGACTATAAAAAGGCTATACCTCATTCTATAAATCAATCTAAGTAACTCATATTTCACATATAAGTGGATTCACTTCTTTAAATATTTTTAGTACTTGAAATATTTAATGTTTTTAATATATTCTCTTTCTCATTATGGTTTTGATTATATATTAATTATGCACTTAATATTTAATGAGGATTAAGTTCCTGACCTGTCTTATCTTGGGAGGTAATTCGCTGTCAACCTTGTGCAGTATATAAGGGGCGAATATTGTCTTAAGGAAAGAGTGAGCATCACTCGATTCAGG
>JAUMHB010033250.1:7514-20850 GCA_032359685.1 Pittosporum tobira | reverse complement strand
TTTTTTTTAGTCTAAATAAAAACAGGTAATAAAAGAAATAAATAATAAAACCTAAAAAGAAAAGAAAAAAAAATTATAGCAACCTAATAATAGTAAAAAAAGACAACCTAATAATAGTAGATAAAAAAAAACAATAACACATAAATCATTCCCCCTCCCCAAGCTTAAATCATACATTGTCCCAAATGTATAACAAATATAGCACATAATGGGAAGAAAGGAACAAACACACCTCATTATGATGATGGAGGTGACCAAGGCTCCAGTGATTCCCACCAACAGTTATCATCCTCTAAGAATGTAATTGCCTCTTTATCGAGCCATTGACTTTCTTCAACTGTTTGAATCATAGTAGACAGTGATGGATCATTTGCAATTGCTAGTTCGAATATATCTTCCACCTCCTTATCTATGAGATCGAGCTTCCTCACGTCTTTTGGCTTACTTGGGTTCTTCATGGCGTCCATGACTTTGAAAGTGACGCGTTATTCCCCTAGTCTCAGTACCAACTTGCCTTCTTGTACATCAATAAGATTTCATCCTGTAGCTAGGAAAGGTCGTCTCAAAATAATTGGCACTTTAACATCTTTTTCCATTTTGAGTATAATAAAATCAGTAGGGAATACGAACTTGTCCATTTTTAATAAAATATTCTCCACAATACATCTAGGTCATTTGATAGATCTATTTGTAAGTTGGAGGGATACAGTGGTGTCCTTGATTTGTCCGACCCCTATTCTTATGTAGACCGGATATGACATTAGATTAATGTTTGTTTTTATATCACATAATGCATTGCTAAGCGACACATCCACAATTTGATAGGGAATGGTGAAATTCCCTGGATCTTTTAGCTTTAGTGGTAACTTGTTCTGCAAGATTACAGAACATTATCCGTTTAGCTTTACAGTCTCTCCATCATCTAGCTTTCTCTAATTTGCAAGGACATCCGTCAAAAACTTCGTGTAACGCGGCATCTGGATAAGAATATCAACTAATGGTAAGTTGATGTAAAATTTCTTGAAAGTCTCGACAAACTGAGCAGAATCATTATTTTTCTTTACTGGTCGCCCCGGATATGAGATTAGCGAAGTATGAGAATTCGGAGATGACTCCTTTTTTTGCTTGAGAAGATGAGGGTTGTGCTTTTGTCAACTGGACTTCTTCCTCCTCAATCTTCTTATCTTCTTTCTCTTCTATCCCTTTCAGCTCTTTACCACTTTGTAACATGATGACATTTGTATTTTCCATTAGTAAAGAACCATACGGCTTTTCAACAATCTGCTTTTTCTTCTTTACAAGCCTTTCGGGATATAGAATAGGTGGAGTATAAGGATTTGACACATGCTCCTCCATTGCAGCTTGAGAGGATGAAAATTGTTCTTTCTTTGATTCGGATTCTAGCGTCTTCCTCGGTACAAGTCTCTTCGGATATGGAATTGGAGGAGTATAAGGATTTGGGATAGACTCTTCCTCTTTTTCCTTGACTACTGGTGTTTTCAATTCTTTATTACCCCTCGAAATAATGGCATTTATATGGGCACTCGGATTTTTCTCGATGTCACTAAGTAAGGAACCATATGGGCTTGTGGTCTTCTGTTGCACTAGTTTCTCAATTTGCCTTTCGATATCCCTATTGATGACTCATTGATGTTGTTCAAGCCACGCATTAGTGTTCTTTATATTCTCCTGAATTGTTTGGATTAATTGCCTCTGGTTCGCTTCCATCGTTTGTACTGATTAAGTTAGTTGCCTCATCATGTCTTCTAGAGGTACATGTGGGCTCTCTACCGGTGGTGTCAATGGTGCTGGTTGATTGTGACTTCTCCACTGTAAATTAAGGTGATTTTGCCATTCTGGATTATATGTTTTAGAATAGGGGTCGGTCATGTCAAAGTGGTTCGGATTCCTGCCATAGTTGGAGAAATAATTAATATTTTTGTAAAGTGCAGCGAAATTGTTTCCAACTTGACAATCAATTCTCCTATGGTTGCCACCGCAAAAGTCACAAGAGAATCCCTAAATGTTTGAAATATTTCGTGATTGATAATTAACCCTATTTGGTAATGCATCAATGTCTGCTTGAAATTCTGCTAGGGCCGCTAACTCTCCTATCGTCTGTCTCTGGTTAAACATGTTTGTTTCTTGAATTGCCTATGCCAATACCTAAACTTACCAAAACAAAATAAAAGTGTAAAACAAAAAAGAAAGAAAAAAAAAAAACAAAGGTTAGTCTAAGCAAATAATTTTTAATAATAATAATAATTAGAAAATTAAACAATTCGCTGACAACGGCGTCAAAAACTTGATCGGGATTCAGTGCAAGTGTACACCAATCAAATTATAGTATAAAAGATATCGATTCCACGAGAAATTGTAATTTACTAATTATGTATCGATTCCACGAGAAATTGTAATTTACTAATTATGTACCACTTTAGATAATTCTTTATTAATCTAACAAATTAATAAAGTTTTAATTATTAAGAAAACTAATTAATTAATAAATAAACTAAACTAATAAATTTATGATTTTAATCAATAATAAGAAAACATGCTAAGATTTTGACTTCACCTACCCATTCATAATCAGATCAATTAGCTTATCATGCGAATTATGAAATTTATTCTGTTGTGATAGTGAAATCTTCATAATTTAGTTGTTACTCTATCTCTAGTTATAGTTATAGCCCCCTAATTTATAATTTATAATTTATAATTATTATAACTTATACTGTCCCGGTGTAGAGCTAAAAGATCAAAAATACTATGATCATGTTCGGTGATTCCAATTTGAGAACCCTACACCTCTCTAGAGAGAGGTTTTTAACTTATAACTTGAGTAGAAGAAAAAATTGGGCTCTGAAATATCAAAAGAGTTATTCGAAATGGATACTGGACTCCTATTAATTTACAAGACATTATTTTCGTTGTAGTAATAAATAGCATTATGTCAATTGTAGCATTAAAGTGGTAGTAGTATATCACTATTAATATTGTTGTAGTAATCCAAGTTTATGCGGATGTAAAGCTTTAAGTTATTATTTTCTTTTACTCTTTTTTTTTTTCTCTCTCTAAATTTTTCATTGTAGTAAAATGGTAGTAGTAGTAGTACTGTTGTTGTTGTAGTAATAATCTTAGTCTATACAATTTGTAAACTCCACCTCGCCATCCTTTTTATTTTGTCTAATAATTTTATTTATTATTTGGAATAAAATGAAAAAAAAAAATAAAAATAAAAGATGTTGGAAGAGTCTTTGCAACTACCAGAAATTTAAGGTAATTTCATTATCACGCCATCTATGAACGAAGCTATTTTTATTTAATTACAAACTGTTAATATATGTCCAAATCTCTACATTTTCACACCCCCCAGGTATTAATTTTTATTACAATATACTTTAGTATGAATAATACGCAAACCCACTATGACTTTGATAGGCTCAATAGGACTTTTAATACTTTTCGTGTGTTTTGTTTTCATTTACTTGCTCTCAACATACATTTGTTTGTCTTATTGTTAGATCAGAAATCTGACCGAAAAATGGTCGTGAGTGCGTTTAATTGTCCAAATAAAATTTTGGTATGCTTTTTTAAATTTTAAAAATTTTGGGTGTAAATCTCAATTTGAGTCATAATTTGGGATGCAAATTGGACTTTAGTCTTTTTTATTTGTAAAATCTAATTTGGACAACGTCGAATATTTAATTAAATTTTAATAAAAATTTTAAATTAAATTTAAACTATAAATTATGATTTGATGGTCTCTAAACGTTTTTGCCAAACCAACACATCACGATCTAATTATTTATTAAACTCAACGAGACAACCTAAGATTGTAGGACTTACTTACGTGTTAAATCAGACTCCTACTAAAATAGCAAAAAGAAAAAAACTGATCATTACTTATAAAAATAAAAAAATAAAAAGAAAAAGGAAAAGACTATTCTCGAGCTCACGTGTCCCTCGTTATCAAACTACAGTACTTCTGTTGTTCCCAAATAAATATAATATTTATTTTTTAAAATATTTTATATTAATTGTAATATTTTATTTTTAAAAAATTAATAATATAAATTATTTTTATTTTATTAAATATGATCAATTATTTCAATCATTATTCTCTTATTTAAGATTATAAATATCAATACTATACTTCATTATTTTAATTACTATTTTATTATCTAAATTATAATAATATTATTTTAATCACTATTTTTTTTTATTCAAAATTATAATTTTAAATATGTTTTTTAAAAAATTAAATTATTATGCTTATTTTGAGACGGGGAGGAATATTTTACATGGGGTGGGACCTACGTGTAACATGATGAAACGCAGCATCTGTACGTGGTTGAAGTCGACTTTTCCATGTAGTCCACTGCACCATCATATCCGATCTGCCACATGACACTAAAGAGAAGAAAAGCAGAAAACATGACATCTGTTTTCTCCCAAATAAGACAAAACAAATTAGCAGAAGTAAATTAAAAAAAAAAAAAAAACTTTGGACTTCAAAGTAAACAAGCCCAACAAAGATAAACCCAAATTTGATGCCCAAAAATCTAAGAAGAGGTCCAGAGAGGTACGTAGGGGTTGTGTTTCTGTTAACCCGGTTCAATTTGGATATTTCAATTTTTAATTAACAAAGTACATATTTAACGTTTAAAATGCAAAATTATTGTATGACTTTATTCATTAAAAAAAATTAAAGTTATTTTAAAAAATTTATGGTTTTTTAAAATAGTTATTACTATTCAATTACAATCTTTACATTAAATGAAAGTATTTTATAATAATTTTTATCTTTTTAGACCCACCCAGTCCACATAAGTGGGAATCTCAAAAATCTGAAGCGGCTACGGAAATCCCTAGACGCACGGATTTGGACTACAAGAATGCGACTTAAGTGAACAATGACTACAAACTGGTAATGAAGCATTTGAAAAGCTTGAAGTGAAAAGGGTTCGCATACAAGTAATGAAGCATTTGAGAAGCCTGCTTAAAATACTGAAGGACCAATTCTACAAATAGTTTTTTTTTTTTTTTTTTTTTTTTTTTTTTTTTTTTTTTTTTTTTTTTATTTTTTATAATTATATTGAATTTCATATTGTTCTTATTTATTTAGGTTGGTTTTATTTTTTGATTTATCATAAAGATTATTAATTACAATAAGATTTGATTTATGGTATGAATATTTTTATAGCGGTAAAAATATAAATTGTAATAGTTTTCTTTTAGTTAGTACCATTTTTGTATTTCAAATTTACGCTAAAAATACAATAATAATATACTAAATCAATATATATTATATAAATAGACAAATAATAAGTTTACTTTAGTTTACTTACCGAGTCGACTCAATCAATGAGTTTACTTTGGTTCAATTACCGAGTCGATTCAGTTTTAAAATTACAAAAATTTAAACTTCAAATGTATAAATATAAACAAAAAATAAGTCTAGTTTGGTTTAACATGGAGTTCTTATAAACTTAAAAAGATTTTAAACTTAAACTTATTTTATATTGAATTCATTAACGTGATCAAGAAATTGAATAAAAAACATATATTACATTCAAAATTGCTCACCAATATTAATATATTATAGAAATCTACAAATACTTAGTCTGTTGGTATGAGTTGTATGATTTTTTTAATTTATTTATTGAGTTAACTCAAATGTACATACTTTAGATACATAATTCCATTTGAGTTTTATGTGAACTCATTTAATTTTTTTGATTCATCACCATACTTATCGATTAATCAATGCATGCTTGATCCCACTGCCTGCTGTTTCTTCTTTCTTCATCTTAGAGATTAAAATTTAGGACAAACATGGAGGTTTCCATTAATTGGTGCAGATAACTGATAAAATGCTTGCTTCAGTACCTTATCACCAGAATACCCTGGTCTATTTTTCTGATAATTTTATGTTATCAATCGAGTTGATACTCTTGGTGTCATATCTGATGCATTTAATTTTCATTGGAGGCTTTGTAGGTTAGAGTTCATTGATGAATATGCCAACGGTGAATTATTACTTAGGAGGAAACAGTATAATTACTCTCCCATCCCATATTAATTTCCCATTTTTAAATTTTTTTATTTTTTAGTCAAATTGACTATTCTAAAAATTAATTTTTACACCGTATTTATAAAATTATAGAAGGTAAAAATATAATGTATAAGAAATTCTATACAATTTATTACAAGTTTTTTTATTTTTTAAATTTCAAAAAATATTTATATAAGTATATGTTTAATAATGAATTCTCAAATTAGTATTTTAATTAAAAAAAATTAAATTATACATTTAATTTACAATGGATGTAAATAGTAATTAGGTGAAAACGGCATAAGGAATGGCCATGTCCATCGTCCGGGTTAGAGCTAGGCCTGACTGGTTTTGCATCAAATTGGGCCTAATTGATAGCGTGGGGTGGGGTTGGGATTGACATAGCTCAAACTTGAACCGAAACCAGAGGAAGGTAGCTTGAATTGGGCCAGTTTAGAGTCGGTCCGAGTTGGGTTAGGGTTGGGTTGGCCTTTTTTTTTTTTTTTTTTTATAACTTAAATTATATTTAAGATTAAATATAGATTTATTAAGTTAAATAACATATTACATAATTATTTTACGTTTTATAAGTATGTTATTAGATACAGAGTACTCATTTTAACTTAAAAATAATGACTAAAACACTTAAGGTACACAAATTACGAAGACAAATTACTTTTCAAGAGAGAAAAAATTATTAAACCACATAAAATTTAATTATTCCCATACTTTTTTTAAGCAGATGTCTAAATAACTCATTTTGTGATAACAAAACAATATATAAACTCGTTGTTTTTGGGATGGGGGGAGTATTATACGAAATTATTTTTATTTACATAAAATTGAAATGAAATTATCCGAGTTGGGCCAGAACGGGCCTATTTCAAGTTCATCCGATTCTGGTCTGGGTAGAGCCTCCGATTCTAAAATATTAACCCAACTCAGACTAAATTTAATAGCAAGTTAGGGTTCGGTGAACCCCAAATTCGGTCAGACCAGGTTTGGTCCGGGTTGAACCGGATTAGTTAGGATTAGTTTGCTCAGTGTCGGGCCGGTTTGAAAGTTGGCGTATGGGACCTAAAACTCAGGTAAGTGGCCACATTAATTATTCTTTTAAAAGGAGGACACATTTAGAATATATTTTAGACATGGAGGCTTGTTATCTTCCAATTCTTTCGAATTTTAGATAAATGTATGAATACTATAACAAATGTGGTTATTGCCCGGTTGTTGGGACATTGCACTTGTGAACGAGTGAACTGACCAACCAGGGTTCTGCTAGTCCCAGTTATCACGTACGCTAGTAACGTTAATTTTGAGAAATTACTTTTGACACATATTTTAAATATGGAGGTTTGTTATCTCCCACCTTTTTTTTTTTTTTTTTTAAAGTTTTGAACGAAAACAGTATATCTTCTACGTTTGATATCGCTCAGACAAACACAACAAATTAAATTTTTTTTTTTGATTTAAATTTAATTGTAGACTGCCATTGTATGTATCGAAAAGTTTTTGAGTCGGAGGACATAACAATACGATAGTCAACTGTTTTAACAGAGAGTGGTCGAAGTCGGATTTCTATTAATGATGGATGATCTTCCGTTGCAAAGAGAAATGTTTTGACAGATGAATTTCATGGTCAAATTTAGACAATCCCCCAGATTTTGCTAACCAAACTCAGCAAGTGGGACATGTTTATCTGTCATGTGTCCAAAAGATCACACCTTCACTTTCTTGAAATCCGACCACTTTTACTTTCCACTAAGAAAAGAAATGATCGATCTCTTCTTTACTACTACTAGCTTTCCCTGTTTGCGTTTGAACTTGACGAAATGGCGGGAAAGTAAGAGCAGTGGACCATAGACTAATGTAGTATTTCCTTTTTCTTCTTCTTCTTCTTATTTCTTTTGATAGAGCTGAATTTTTTTTTTTTTTTTGAATCAATTTGATGCTCCTACGCAACCTTTTTCCACTAAAACAATGATATCATGGTCACAAACATAATCTATTTGTATGAACTTGGTGTGGTTTGCGAATTTTGTGTGTACGCACACCCGATGATTTATTTAATGCATATATAAAATGAAAGGACCATGAGTTCAATAATAGGAACATACGAAAGTGAGCGACTGAAATACATTTGGTGAACCTTGTAATGATATTTTATTAAATTAAAAATTTAACTTATAAATTATACAGTATATTCTAACACTTTCTTTCTTCACTTTACACGGTGCGTTTTGGAATTGGAATTTCTTTAGGACCATGTAATGGTATGATGTACGATGCTTCTATGAAAGGTAAGAAAAAGTAAAGGTTGTGAGAGGAAGCATCCAAAGGTCTAAAGGGCAACTCTTCCAAGTTAAGAACATATTCTATCTTTGCCAATACATAATGCTTAACAAAGCAAATTCTCTTCTCTTCTCTTTTTCCTTATCTTTCCTTTCTCCTTTTCTATTTTCTTGTCCGCCGAATGAAGACTTGCAAGGATAAATGTCCAAGGACACATGGTTTTCTTGCAAGGATCACGAAAAGTCTTACTATAGGTAACGCTAAGTGCATCTATCAGACCACCATCTGTTGATGATAGATAATGCAATGGAATAAAGTAAGACAAAATCAAAAGAGAGAACAATCAAGCGTAATAATTTTATGTGAAAATCTTAAAGAATAACCGTAATATCACTATATTTTGTAAATAATATAAAAATAGTACATCATCATCCCCTTATATAATGAATACAAGAAAAAAAAAATCATAATTTACAAAAATAAATAAATAATATAAGATTGCCTTTAAAAAGACTTTTAAGCGAAAATACCAAATGCAAATATAAACAAAGTATGGCCCGAGTACAAAGACGATGCCCTCTCACCCCGTTCAAGCAGAACTCTCAATGCGTCATATGTTTGCATAATATGAAACATATATCAACCAGGATCTTGAATAGTCATTTGAGCATGAAACTTAAAGTAAGAGTAGTTATCTCTTAATCCAGGGGCAAATTAAGAAGAGTTGAAAGCTGTGGTACAATAAATAGGTCCGTGAGGAAAGGGCAAGTAAAGGTTGATGTGGATGACAGATTTTGTGTGTACCAAGTACAAAAATAATGGTGGGTAGGAAAAAAAATTCTAATAAAGCGGGTTGAATCTGACTGAGATGGGATTGGGAGGGACAAGATGCTCCTTTGGTATCTTAGATGCTCTATGATTGAGTTTTCTTTATTAATATATGACAGGTTCAATTGGGGAAGTTGGTACAAATTGTCCAAAGGGAGAGTTGCACGGCTTGTGGTAAAAAAGAACAATCAAATAATTTCCTACTCATTTGGGTACCACCCACTAAGAGCAAATCTTGATTAGGATTATGCATGGCCTATTTGTCTAATCCCACCTCTTCTTCCTTTGACTTTCTTTTGACTACTTTCATACTCGCAATATATCTATTTAAATTGTTAAATTATGAAATCATTAATTATTTTCAATAATTTATAAGAAAATATTTTTTTGTATAATAGAAAAATTATATATCAATGACCTTTAACACATTTTGATATTCAAAATGTAAATTATATACCACATAAATACGACGTTTTTCTAACAATTGATAAATTCAATTAATGATTTCGTAATTTCACCGAATGCGGATGGAAAAGAGTAGAGACAGATGGTCGGCAACTTTCTTAATTGATTGGTGTTAAGTTAATCTTGGTTAACAGGAAAACGGGAATTCTAGTGGAGGAAAAAGGCGATGGAGATTGAATGAATAGGAAAAAGAGAGCAATATATATATATATATATATATATATATTTTTTTTTCCATTGGAATTTTGAGAATCCAACCAAACGAGTACTTGTTCCTTCTGGCCCTTTAGACGTGTGAAGAGAAGGGACAATAATAGTGAATCACTTATAGCGCATTTGCTGTTTGGCTCTAAATTCACCATATCCGTATCTTTCTTTTTCTGAGTTATGCTTATGCAAGATTTGGTAGACGGACACCTCAGAACAAGTTTCAGTTACTTGGATAAAATTACCACCCTCTTAATTACCACACTTGGTAAAATAAACAGCTCTTGGATTTTACCGAGACTCCCGTTAGGCGAGGGTGTTATACGAGTTAAGTCGAGTTTTTCGAGTTCAAATTCGTTTTATTATTGTAACGGAAATTGTTCTTGAGCTCAGATTTGACTTTTTTTTACCAAACAAGTTTTTATTGAATTAGTTGAATTTGATTTTTTTCGTAAATAATTTAAAATAGTTAATATTCTCGTACTTAACAATTCGAGTGGGTTGAATTTGAACGCTATTAATCAAAATATCCTTTACTTAATGACACATGTCTCTATCTTATTGGTGGAATATTTTTTGTATTATCAGTTCTAAAACGAAATTCACACGAGCGTATCATCGTATGAGGGTTGAAGATTAACCAATCAACTTGTCCTAAAATGAGAGTCATAATTAAATAAGTTTATGGATGTTAATAATAAGGTTCTCTAATGATGGCTCGACTCTATTCAACGTAAACCAAGCATACCCATCCGATCATCTACTTTTAAACATTCTTCATGATGAAAAAACACATATATTCATGACAAATTTAGGGTTTATCGAGGAGCAAGGAAGAAATGTTTGAACAAACAGGTCAAGGGCATGATGGTGTTTAGCGGTGCACGTGTACCAGTGTCCCATGACTATAAAACATACTGCGCTTACATGATTATTTACTACTATTAGTTTGTGAGAGCGGCCCCACATTTACTTCTTTAGTCCTGGCTAGACAATCATAATTCAACAAATGTTTAATTTGAGTAGAGAAACACCTGCAAGTCTGCAACGATCAGATGTTGAAATCCCATGGCATTTACTTAACGGATGTGATCGACCGACAATCCAGTTTTTGTATGAAGGGGTATGGGTTTCATCCAAGTAAATCATCATGGGATAAGACCGTCAAATCATCCCATTTAATTCGTGTCATCCGATATTTAATTATAAAGTTAGAAAATTATTTTCTCTTCTTATAAATTGTGATGAATGATAATTTTTATATAGATATCATCCACCATAATTTGTAACAGATAATATTATTTGTTATAATTTGTCACATTTAATAAAAAAAAATTCAAAAAATTTATATTTTTATGGATTTTTTTGTCTGTGTATAAAAAATTTATAACTCACCTAAAAATTTTTAATTTGTAAATTTTTAAAAATTATTTTAAACAGTCTGAACAATATAAATAAATTTTTATCTAGTTGAATAAGTTATAATCAATTATCAACAAGTTTAAAATATAAAAATTAACAAGTAACTAGAATTAAATAAAATATTTATAAATGTTCATGCTACGTGTATTTGGAGATCATACATGAATGTATGAATTATGTATGGTTTATCTAATGAGAGTTGGAAGTGAAGTGAGAGAGATTGGAGGCAGCTTTTGCTTTTAAAAGTTGTTGCTTTTGATAAATTATCTTGACCATTTAGAGAGAGAGGGAATATTGTGAGTGTTTATAAGCATCATATACACAGTCAAGCTAACCCATTTGCACGTAGATAATTTTTATTAAATAGAGGGAAAGGTGTGGGCATATGATTCAATCAAATAAAAATCTCAGGACGAGCCATTAATCCACCAAGTCCCTAACCTATTCCTGCCTCCTGGTTCTCACTTTTTAACTTGTGTCAGGCAGTTATTTTTTTCAAGAAAGAAACTTTATATAAAAAATTTAATATTTTTATAAATTTTATAAATAATTTAAAATTTTTGAAAGTATAAATTTATCATTTAAACATTAAATATGGTATTTACATGTGAAAATATAAACTTTTTAAATAAAAATAATGTTTTTTTGAAAAAAGAAAAAAAAATTATCTCTCTCAAAAAAATTAGAAGGGAATTTAATTATATACTCGTTCTGTCCTACAGAGAATGACACAAGTTCTAAAAAAAATTGTATTAAAAAAATGTCACAACACTTATATTAATAAAAAACTTATTTATGTTTGATTATTCAACTTTTAAGTGATATAGATTTTTTTTTCTCATCCAATGAAAAATTTCTTAATTTGCATATTTTTGTTGATTTTGATATTTTTTTAAGTACGGAAGAAGTAAAGTTTGCATAATTTATTTCACCAATAAAATAAAATAAAATAAAATAAAAATGATACAAGGTAAAGGAATGTTGGATTCTTGAAAAACCACTAAGATTAGCAACCCAAAGCAAATCCAAACAACTACGACGAATATCTTAGATAAACTATAGTAATAATTACAGTGCTTAACAGTTAGCAAATTGCTAAATTCAGATACTTTATATTTTTCATAATGAAAATAGAACAGAAAATTCTAAAGGCACACATCTCTAAACAAACACATGATTGAAGGAATTTACTTTTGAATTTATCTTGGGTTATTTTGTTTTTTGCTTTTTATATATTTATTCTTTTCTCTCTACTTTACTTGACAAAGTGGCATGCATGTGTTGGTGGTATTTCCTCGCTTTATCACCGAATCCTCTGTTTTTTCTTGGGTCTGACAGCAGCAGCTCTGAGTCCAGACCACTTCAGTCAGTTCTTGCAACGTCAAGCATGAGGAGAGAGAAATCACTATAGGCATGTGAGTTTGTATAACATATTTTACCCAAGAAAATCCCAGTTCAAGATTTCGCAAGCTTAATTTCTTGATTTCCAAAAATAGAACAATGGAAACAAAAACAGAGCAAGCTGTTCTATGTTGTTTGGTGTTCTTGAGCTTTTGGGTTTGTGCGAATTCTTTGCTTACAGCTAAAGGTGTCAACCCTGAAGGTAATTCATTCATATTTGTTGAGTACTTCATTCATTTATTGAGTTTTTTAATGATTCAAGAAGTGATTTTGTCTCTCATCCCTTCTTAATTTTCTAAAATTTTTGAAATTAAAGTGCAAGCTTTGATGGGTATCAAAGATGGTTTGAAGGATCCTCATGGGGTTTTAGGAAAATGGGACGGCGATGCGGCGGATCCGTGTAGCTGGGCGATGGTTACTTGTTCACCTGATAATCTAGTCATTGGCCTGTAAGTTTTTTCGTATGTTTCTTTCACCTCATAATCAGTGTTCTAAAAACTTTTCTCTCTCAGATTTTATTACGCACCTACGCTGCCTAGGTAGAATTATTCATCTGCTGCATCGATTTAATGATAGTTTTGAAGTTTTATAATGTCCAAAATGAAGTTGATGTGTCTAATAAGATGATGTTTATGGCAAATTTTATTTAAAATTTAAAATTTA
>JAUMHB010033239.1:0-20854 GCA_032359685.1 Pittosporum tobira | reverse complement strand
AAGATGATCATTCATATTTTCCTTCAAAATGATTGTCAAAATAATAATAATAATAATAATAATAATAATAATAATAACAAGAAAACGTTGTTGTTTTGAGGGGGTGTGAATCAGATGAGATTTTGTTCCCCTTGTAATGGGTTGCCAAGTTAATTTCTAATTTTTGTGTAGTAAAATGATTTTTGGTTTGGCGGGGGGGGGGGGGGGAAAGGAGGGGGCGGGGCACCAGAATCTGATCCACCTTGGGGCCCCAGTCATCCTTCAACCACTACACATATGATTAAGAGATACTAATAAAGTATGCATAATTTTGGGAGTGATTAGCTAGTAAACATGTATGCTTGTAGTGAGTTCGCTTCGGGAGGATCAAGTCAACATCAGGCATCTCTACCAAGAACTTGAGATTTGTCATCAGATACGTGAGATTTGTTGGTAGCAGTTTACTATTAAGAGTATAAAAATTATACAATTTAAACATGATAAAATATATATATATATATATATATATATATATATTTAACAAAATAAATGTGAATTCAAAAAATTAAATTTATAATTTAAATTTAAATTTGAAAATATTTAAAATTCAAGTTGAGTTTGATAAGTTTTAGCAAACAAATCTATATTCAACTCTCAGAGGTGAGCATGCTTCAACTCTTCTAGATCTGTTTATTCTTGACCTTAACGCAACTAAGATACTCCCACATTTTATTTTATTTTTACTTCGCAGTGAAGTCTGGGATCCAACGTTCTCCTCAGAGTTTAACTACTCATGTTTCAAAATTGCAAATATTTTTAAACTTAAGGGTATTTCGAAAAAATGTGTTTTTAAAATAAAATTTTTAAGAGAATATAAAAATTTTATTCATATTTGTAATAAAATAATAAATCAAAAATATCATTGTATTTATATAAGGTTGTAAATAGAACTAAATAATTCAAGCTCGATTCAAAATAAATAGAATATGAACAAATTTAAAAATTATTTGTTACTTGGACCTTATGAAATTATATTTTTTCTATTAATATTCGGTTATTCGGATTTAATTCGTATTCTCACTCATTTTGATAGTCAAATGAGATTTACGTAACCTTTATTTTAAATTTGATAACTTATACGAGTCAAATTTAAGCAAATCAGTACTCGACGTGATTTAACTCGTTTATTATTGCCAATCTAATTTATGGTACTAAAAACTGATATTTTTTCTTTTTAAACCAAATTACCAATTGAAAAGATCCACTTGAAACGTTAAGTAATTTTGAATTTAATATTCAAAACGCATCTTTACTAAATTTGTAAAACCATCAAAATGTTGAACAAATGTCGGAAATCAATTACTTGGGGCATTCTTCCACTATGAGGTCACGAGTTTACCTATTCCATTTTTAGTTTAAAACTGAAAATTCGATGATGCTGTTAAAAGAGGAAAGGTCCAACCTTTTGAAAATACTCCTATAATAATAAATGACCTAGAAGTCTAGAACCTAAAACATATAATTCGCTTTTAAAAATAAAATTTTAAAAGTGTTTATTTTAAGATAATTTTAAATAAATTATATGTTACGTGTGACAATATTTTAAATATATTAAAAAATTAATTAATATATATACTTTTAATAATTTTTAAATTATTTAAACTAACAAATAAATTTTAGATGAATGTAACCGAAAAAAGAAGCTCATTATCAACATAGTAAAAATAATTTCTACCAAATGTCCCCAAAAATCAGTTGGGGAGTATACTCCCTCCGCCGCAAATATTTTTTAACATTTTGATTTTTTACAAAGTTTAAAAAATGTGTTCGATATTATAATTTTAAAAAAGAAAATAATAATTGAAATAGTATATTATAATTTAAATAATAAATTATTAGTTAAAGCGGTAATATATAGTATTGATATTATAATTTTAAATAAAATAATAATAATTAAAGTGATGAGCCATATTTGATAAAATAAAAATAATTTAGATAATTTATATTCTTAAATTTTCTAAAAAAAATTATAATTCTTATGGGATATTTTAAAAAATAAATATTATAATTTTAATGAGATTGAGAAAATAAAATAATAAACAATTATCAACATATAATTAGTCAACAAATTAGTTTAATATCCTGCTACAATTATGGTGAAGAAAATCTATACGATCTTTTTCAAAAAGTATGATTTTGATATGACTGCATATGCCGTGTGTGAGTAGGACTTTTTCTACTACCAACATCATCTCTGTCTTTTGTAGTCTTCTTCGACTTTTCATCATCAAGCAGCCCCCCAGTCTGCGTTTCGACTTTTCCCTCGTCACTTTCTCTCCCTTTCTTCCACTTCACAAAAATCACAAGATTGAAAGAAGAATAAATCAAGAAAGCTCAGCAGAAGAATATTGATCCAAGCATCAATCTTTTTCACGGCATTCCTTTTCTGGTACTTTCCCATTCAATATTATCTTTTCTTAACTGTGGACCTTTCTGCTTTTTATAATTTTATTGATTTGAGCTCCCCCATCTTTCAAGATTATATATTTAGATTGGATTTATTTGTAGTTTGCTCTTTATTTTCCTAGATTAGTTCAAGAACTGTTAACAATGTTCAAAGTTGATTCTTTCTTATTAATACAAGGTTTTTTTTCATCACAATTGGTGGTAAAATATTCTTAACTTGAGCCTAAATTCAGTATTTTTGGCTGCTATACTCTTTCCCTCACACACACATTTGTTGAACTCTTCTTCAAGCGTAGCTGATGAGGAGGCGGGACATATCCAAGAGTATTACTCATTTGTAGGTGTAGACTTTCTCTGTGTACATGAAAAATCTAGAGTGCATGCTCTGGTTGTAGATTTGTTCAATAGCACTAATTCCTTTTCTATTGGTTGATATTGGTGTGTAAATTTCTGTATTTGATCTTCTCCACATGAATTCTTAACAGGATTTTCTTGGTTCAGATGCATTACAATTAATCACAAATACCAACCAGAGGATTTCAAATTGTATTTTAATTATGGTTCTTGGGCTGCGGTCAAAGCACCGAAAGGGAGCTTCTGTTCAAGTTGATTACCTTGTCCATGTAGGGGAGATCAACCCTTGGCCTCCTTCGCAATCTCTTAGATCAGTGCAATCCATATTGCTCCAATGGCAAAATAATGATCAGATTTCTGGTTCCCTTACATCTAATGTTGGGGATGCCAATATTGAATTTGACTTGTATTTCAATCTTCCATTGACTTTATGTAGAGAAAAAAAGGCCCATGATAAATTTCAGAAGAATTTCTTGGAGTTCTCCTTGTATGAACCTCGAAAGGATAAGATAGCTAAAGGTCAACTCTTGGGGACAGCCATAATAAATCTAGCAGATTATGGAATTATCCAGGATATTGTAACTATTAGTGCTCCAGTGAACTGCAAGAAGATTTTTAAGAACACAACGCAACCTGTTCTGTTTCTTAAAATACAGCCGATGGATAAAAATAGCTCCAATGTGTCATCTAAGAGCAGCTTATCACAAACTGTATCTCTTGACAAGGACGGGCAAGAATCTGTTTCTGAATTAATGACTGAAGAAAATGATGTTGAGTCTGAAATTGCTTCTTTTACAGATGACGATGTTTCTTCACATTCATCACAGACTATTGCCTCTTCTTCTTTTGAGGCCACGAAAGCTTCACCATGCCAAAGTGAGAAGGTAGTCTTGTTAATCCTTGGCTATTTATTTGTTACTGCTCCACTGGCACCCACTCTGATTTACTTGTTTGATTTATCAGAATGAGAATGCTCTTATGTAAGGAAGTATTTTTTTTTTTTTAAATTCAATTGTGAAAAATGCAGGTTGTATCAGATTCAGCCACAAAAAGCACAAGAAGGGGTTATGTGGAGCCTGCTCAACCTTTGGTTCAAGAACCTTTGCTACCAGTGCTTAATCCAGGGAGTGAAGCATTCAAATGGCCAACTGGGAGTTCACACACTTTGTCATCAAAAGTTGTGGCACCTGATTTGGGGAATTTAGCAAACAATCATGCTTATGCATCCAAGTTTCAGGAAAGAAACATTGCATCTATCAAGAATGAATATGATTCTCCCATAGTTCAATCTTCTTCCTCATCCTTACAGTATCGAGATACAAATGAGGACTCTAAAGATCGCATGAGAAGCTTGAAACAAGAAAATACTAGCCATAATCTTCGCACAGAAAAAATTGTAGAAAATACTCAGCAATCTGCAGGAGAAAAATTTGAGCATATTGCAGCCGGAGTAGCAACTTCAAATTTATGCATTCAGGTTGGCCAATCCAGTCAGAAAAATGACGAACTAGTTTCTCAACGGCGAAAAAGTGACCAAATGGAGGCAACAACCGTTAATAATTTATCTGACTATCAGTGGGATAACAAAGAGAAAATGGAGCACCAACAAATAGCACACGATGAACAGGTATTAGAGGAGAAGAGACAAGCTACAGAAAACCAAGTAACTGGTAAAATTTCAGAAGATACTATCAGAAAACAAGGCACATTAAGGAGTACGACTGTTACCTCCCATAGGAGAGTGGTTGGAGTTGAAGGAACTACCTTAACCTTTAGCAAACTAAACCATACCAAGTCTGTTCAGTTGCCACTGGGCCCACCTAAGGCCAATGGCATCAAGAAGGTTAAGAAAATAGATGATGCAGTATTTGAAAGAAAAGAGACATCGAAGGGCATTTCTGATGATAAAAATGAATGGAAATCGAGAACTGAGATGCTTGAGGAAGAACTGAGGGAAGCGGCTGCCCTTGAGGTTGGGCTTTATTCAATTGTTGCTGAGCATGGGAGTTCCTCAAACAAGGTCCATGCTCCAGCTCGGCGCCTCTCTAGATTCTATCATCATGCATACAAAGAAAAGTTCCAAAATAATAGGGCAAGTGCAGCAAGAGCTGCTGTCTCGGGATTAGTTTTGGTTTCCAAATCATGTGGAAATGATGTTCCAAGGTACGTACCACTTATTTTAAGGATTGGCTTTCAAAAGTCAAAGTGGAACTCTTTTTGTGGAATGGAGGGAGTACAATATGGTGCATTCCTATGTTATATTAGCAATTTCACCAGATATGCACTTGTGTTTTGTACAGGTTAACTTTCTGGTTGTCAAATACAATTATGTTGAGAGCAATTGTTAGCCAGGCTGTTGGGGAAATTTCTCTTCCTGATGGACGATGCTTCAAAAATAGTGGATCCGATGGGAAATCTTTAAGGAAACTTGACGAGTCATCTTCCAATGAGGTGGGTAAGAGTAAATTAACAGAAGAATTTGATGACTGGGAGGACCCGGTAACATTTACTACTGCATTGGAAAAGGTTGAAGCTTGGATCTTCTCTCGAATTGTGGAATCAGTGTGGTGGCAGGTCGTTTACTGCTTTACATCGCAATTTTTTATTTAGTTAAAGTGAGTAAAATAACCCTCGTAGCTGATTTTGAGTTGACTTTTGCAGACTCTGACTCCACACATGCAGCCTTCAGCTGCAAAGAGTGGTAAAACCACGGGTTCAAGTTCGAGGAAAACTAATGGGAGTAGATTGGGCGATCAAGAGCAGGGGAATTTCTCTGTACAACTTTGGAAGAAGGCTTTCAAGGATGCTTGCGAAAGGCTTTGTCCAATTCGAGCTGGAGGGCATGAGTGTGGCTGCTTACCTGTGTTGGCTAGACTGGTATGAATCATAGATGTCTTTAATACATTCAAGGTGCCTAACATTGTCATTAATACATTCAAGGATACTAGGGCCGTTTACTTATATTAGTTGATTTAGTAAAATCAAGATTTAAAAATTGGAAATTCTTTTCCTGGATTTTAAAGAAAATGTTAAGCGCATGTCTCAAACAACTTAGGAGGTGTGGGGCAATGTCAAATTTTTTGCATAATATATTGAATCAATATACATATGAATCATTCCACAAGATATTCTCAACCCCCCCCCCCCCAAAAAAAAAAAAAAACAGTTACATGTTAAAGATAAGATGATTTTAGAGTAATCAAATGTTTAGTTCAAACTGCAAAATTCATCCTCTAATGGCCTCTGTCAAGAAGTTTAGTTGTTAAAAAAATTACGCAGAAGGCAGAACTAAATAAAGAAAGACTGCGTGAGGCCACAAAGCAATATCATTAGTATATTTATTAGGCTTATTTTGTATATATTAACTTAAAATAAAAATATCTGAATTATAAAAGTACAGAATTAACTTTAGGCACCAAAAAAAGGATACTACGGTCTTTTAAAACAAGTAATTAGTATGTAGTATGTGTATGACAGTTTTTGCTTTAATTACATATTAAAATCAATCCCAGTTAAGTAAGGGGAAGAGAATTTATCATATGGTAGTTGGACGATAGAAGTCTCAGAAAGGCCATTTCACAAGCAAAACAAGCAGCAGCGGCGGCATCTTACTAATACCCATTTCAACCTGCACTTGATAAGTTTATAAGAATTAGCATCTATAACAGAACTGAACCTGCAGAACATATGAGATTATGAGAGAGATAAATAGTTAGAACTAGTAATTAAGTTGTTGGATTTTGGTGACTAGTAATGGATAAATTAATTAAGGTGCAGATGAGCTTTATGCAACTATAGGAAATCTTAATATCGTTTTTAGGGAAAATAAACTAGATGTAGAGACACAGAGAGATGCTTACATACAGGTGCTTTATGCAAGAGGTGGGTGAAAGCATTCCAAGTTGAGGGGGTGGAAGAGTACGGTCCAAAGAAAATGCTACTCCACCAACATTATCAATACTACTAGCTGTAGCAGTCACATGTTGATCATGTAAAATTATAGGAATATCATCAGCCGAGGTACTATTAGTATTATTGCTTTGATTATTATTTTTATAAGTATGAGAACATGGAGAAAAGGAAGAAGAAGGATATTGATGATCATTTGGTAGTAATACTGCTGGTGACAAGTACTGATGAGATGGTGATGATGATGAAGAAGAATTATTACCAGAAGAGAAGTGATATATCTGATAGCCAGGTCCTATACTCACTGGGAGAGGAGGGGATGATGATGATGATGATGAAGCTGTTGGTGATGGTGGTGGAGTATTCTGCTTCTTCATCTTTCATAAAACATTACATTCAAATTGCCCCTCTCTGAATATACATAGACTCACACACGCATAGATTGGCTTCCTTTTCTGCTAACTACTTTTCTGGGAATTGAAAGTGTTTCTGAACCACAGGTGTGTCACCTAACGGTCAGTGGGATCAACTTGTGTTGTTACATTATTTCCCTTTGCTTATCCCATTCAACTACCAGTTATATATGCTTCCTGTGCTCTCCAGCAATTTCATTTTCTCTCACATCTAATCATTTAATTTAAGTGATTTGAAACAGACATCTCTTCCAATCATATGTTCTCATGCTTCCAAAGCAGGATTAACTTATTTTTTTCTTCTCTCCGACACCACTAAAATAAAAAAATGTTGTACTTCTAAACTTCTAGTTCTCATATTTTATCTAATTTCTTTAAAGAACCCTTAGTATGTGTTTCTTTAAATCTCTATAATATTCTGATTCATGCTCATAACATGTATACCGAAAAATTTGATTGTTATAAATTTTCCTTTATTGTGCATCCTTTTATGAGAATATTCATACTAAATGAAGCTATTTTATAATAAATTTTCTTTTATATTCTTATGAATGGCATTGCTGAGCTATGATGACGTACTACCAGAAGATTCATTTAGCTTCATATTATTCCCTGGTGGGTGAGAAAATATTTACAAAGAAATCTGTCACTACTTGATCAATCATTTAAGAGAGAAAAACGTATGAATTCCTCTATTATCTGAGTACCATGAATGATATACAGCCACTATTACATTACAGCCATATGATGTATTGAAATTTTATTCATCAATGTGCTCAATCATATCATATGAAACATGTGTACTTACAAGGAGGGTCTATCAGCTGATACTCGTTTAGTTTGGCTACAAGTGTTGATAGCCGGTTGTGTACTATAATTCAACGTTTATTTTTTTATTTTTTATTTTTTTATAAGATGTATCAGTAATATTGGTTATTAGTTATGAACTTGTGATTGTAATTATCTTAGTTTTCTGTTTGTGTTGTAGGTGATGGAGCAGTTGGTGAGTAGACTAGATGTGGCAATGTTCAATGCCATTCTTCGTGAATCAGCTGACGAAATGCCAACAGATCCTGTGTCTGATCCCATAGCTGATTCTAAAGTCCTCCCAATACCTTCTGGGCGATCAAGCTTTGGGGCTGGCGCACAACTAAAAAATGCAGTGAGTAGCTAGACATCTTACTGTGATATTACTTATGTCTTGTTTTATCCGTCAATATACGAGTAATATATATGTTCTGATGGATTTTTTTTTAAAAATAAATATGTTCTAATGTATTTATGCAAAAAGCGGGTATTATTGAGCAGCAAATCAAAATTTCGATCTTGATCAACCTTGAAGTTATTAATCACTTTTAAGTTCTCAAACTTTGAAGATATCGACTCTTTTACATTTGGGACTAGGTTGGCAACTGGTCAAGATGGCTTACTGATCTGTTTGGCATTGAAGATAATGATGCCCTTGAAGATGATAGGAGAATGGAATTTGATACATCCTTCAAGCCTTTCCGTCTCCTCAATGCATTGAGTGATCTCATGATGCTTCCGTTTGAAATGCTTGCTGATTCGCCCACAAGAAAAGAGGTTAGTCCTCGTAACTCCAGTTCATAAAGCATTTTGTCCGCATCATTTACTTGAATGACTTGGTACATAACTTTCTTTCCTTTTTCTAGATTTGCCCTTCATTTGCTGCACCGTTGATCAAGATGGTCTTCAACAATTTTGTTCCAGACGAGTTCTGTCCAGAACCAGTTCCTGATTCTGTTTTCGACGCCCTAGATTCTGAGGTTGGTTCTTGCCTTGATTCTGAATCTTCGATGAAATATTTTAGAAGTCCTCGTTTTAGAATTACATTGTGTCTGGGAGTTTAGATTTGAGAATGGAATGTTTTTATCAGGGTTTATTTAAGAGATGATAAAAGAAAAAGGGACCCCTCTCCAAATCTTGCTTTCAAAAACTCTGAAGATTTGGAGAGAAGTGGGGTTAAATAATTTTATGTTGACATTTTACTCTTTTCTTGATGAAGGATGCTGTAGAAACTGCCCAAGAGTCTCTCGCAGGCTTTCCCTGCACTGCAAACCCGACAGTCTATTCTCCACCTGCAGCGGCCTCGCTTTCAGGGATTATTGGAGACGTGGGCAGCCATGCTCTGCGGAGAAGCGGATCGTCAGTGCTAAAAAAAGCATACACTAGTGATGATGAGCTTGACGAGTTAGATTCACCATTGACTTCAATAGTCGGTGTCAACTCACGTCTTTCTACAACTGCGACAAGACCTAGTTGTATGCCAAAAGGAAAGGGTGGTCGAAATGTTGTCAGATATCAGCTCCTCCGGGAAGTGTGGAGAGATGGTGAATAGGTCTTGGAGACCATCTTTTCATGTATTTTAAGTGTATATGTATATTAGCCAGTTTTTATTTGTTTATTCGTTCTTGGGATGATTACGGTTGGAGATAAATGTTTGTTTCTAATAACTTTATATAAGCCCTTAAGTTGGTTTTGTAGAGAAATGTTTGTTTCTGATAAGTTTATGTGTAAGCCCTTACCTCAAGTTTTGTTTAGGACTTCGAAAGAGAGAATAAAGAAAGAAAAGAATGTCAGAATTGTAATAAAACAAGGGAAAAAGGGAGCAACGTATGCACCAACATTATAAAATAATTCTACTTTTCCTTGTTAAAGAAATATTCGACCGGATGCAAAGAAATTAAGAGTGTGTGTAAATCATCTTCGGGTGTGAAAAATTTCACCTTTAAAAAGTGTACTTATTTACAAGGTTTTTTTCTTAAAGTATATTCAAGACGATTTTTTCTTTATTGTTTCACAAGCTCAAATTAAATAGATTCTTATTTTTTTTAATAATTTTTTTTACATGAATATAATTAAATTTCTTTAATAAACCTAAATAATATTATATTTTATAATATTATACACAATTATGCAGCTTCTCCCCCACTCTAAAATAAAAATAAATTCAATAATACATTCATCACACTTTTGCGTAGTAAGAGTATTTTTGGAACACCAACCGAATATAGGATGCTTACAAATGTAGTAGAAAATTGAATTTTATTTATGAAAAACAACCTCTGCTATATAAAGTAACTACTGATTTGTGCACCGAACCCGTGTACAAATCTATTAAAATCTCCCAAATTTTACTCAGGGTTGGCACTGAAAAAGAGGATAAGCAGGCTCCATGGTAGGGTAGAACAAACCCCAATTCTGCTCCACCCCTTCTGGCTTTTGATTCTCATTGAACATTGCAAAAATGAACACATCCATTTGTGCATTTGGCCTCTTTGGTGTCCCAACACGTTTCACAAGGTTGGTATTATATGTCTCTGCATTTTCCTTGCTGGCATATGGATTCTGACCCGCACTTGGCCAACCCGTCTCTGATATAGTAATCGTAAGATTAGCTGCATTTATCTTCTCAAGTGCTGCATGAACTGAATCAACCATGGCGTCGAAAAGATTGTCGTACGTGAGGCCTCCATCCACGACGTTGTTTGTAACGTTAGGTTGAAACAGTGCATACGCTAGGGAAATGCCGTTTGGGTTAGAGGCATAACTAAAATAGGGATAAACATTTATCATGAAAGGAAAGTTGTACTGAGATAAAAATGATGTCACATCTCGTATAACTCCGATAGATTCCTCGGAAAATGCCCCGGCTGACGGAGGGTAAGATGCTCCAAGGACACTTGTCGCGACGACAGTGGATACCTTCATAGGCTGGGGGCTACCAAATATAGTAGCTAAAGCATTGTACATGTTGGTCATGGCTTGAGGGACATATACGGCCAAAGGTCCGGGGATCACTTCATTCCCCAACGTTATCCATTCAAATGCAACGTCATTAACGTACGGGACAACGTTTGTGTTGACCCATACGACAGCGTTGTTAGGGTCGGATGCAAGGGCTTGGAGATCTTCGTTTTTAACTCCGAGAGAGACTCGGAGTATGAGTTTGGTGCCTCGTACTGCGTCAAGTATGGCATGGTTTGGTTCGAAAAGCCTAACGTGTTGGATTCCACACTTTTTGTAGAGGTTTATGACATCTGCTGGATTTGGAAGATTGTCTGCAACCGTTCCGTAATTTACACCTAATCCTGAAACATCAACGAGAAAAAACGCATTAAAAAATAAATAAATATGTTATAGGTATACAAGGAGTAAGATGAGAAAAAAAGATTCAACTTCTTGTTAATCCTATGATTTTTCAAATAATCTAAGGGAATCCAATAAGACATATAAAAGCATAATAAATGCTTTAAGACATGAAAATTAAACTCGAGTGCTTATTGATACAGACATGTTCACTACTGCATACCAATACTATGCTTTTATTATTTTTTTTTGTAGATGTATTGCGTTTTATGAAAAGTTTAAGACTCACGTCCGGGTTAACAAAGATTTAGTCCCATGTTTCACCAAAAAAAAATAATAAAAAAAAAAAATGTTATTTAATTTTTTATTAAAAAATTAGACTCTATGAATGTAAATGATAGAGTATTTTTTTATTTTATTTTTTTGTTATATAAAAACTTCAAAAACAACCATCATTTAAAAATAAATGAAATCATAAGAAAATTAGGTACAGATCGAGACCCAATCCTGCATTCATTCCTAATTTATTTTCTTCATAAATCATAACAATAAAATATACTATTGCTTTCGAAAAGGAGCTAGGATATCAACAAGAAGCAATACTTACAGAAGAAAACATCTATCAAATTGAATGTCAAAATAAATAAATAAATAAATTAAAATAATTTTCTAGAACTCATTCAAGTACTCTGTTAAGCACTTTTAAATAGTGTCTAATAAATCGATTAATTTATGAATAATCATTAAAAAAAAATCTGAATATAACACTATTTAGTCTTTAAATAATCGACCTAAACATCAATAAACAAGCGAGTTTTTAAACACTATAAAAGATCTTAAAATTATAAGAATATATTTAATAAGTCTTACCGCTTGAAGGAAGAAATTGTGCTGTGGCTAGAAAAATTGATAGCAGGAAGGTAAAGGTAGGCCAATGAGTGGGACCCACCATCTCTATGATTCTCACACACTAGCAATGTACAAATCGTAGTTAGTTAAATGCTATGACCTCTGCTCAGCCGCTAGACAACCTCCACTTTTACTGCATAATTATAAGGGACTCAAATGTACAAGAATCTCTAATTGACTGATTATCAAACTAATGCAAGATTCACGCTCTAATTAATAATTTTGATGAAGTAATTATCGAATTAAAATCCAAGATTCACGCTCTAATTATAATTTGTTAGATTTCAAACCATACGAATATAAATGTCTAGAAGTGACTAGTGAAAATATTTTATTCAACTAAATAAAAGAAAGTTTGAATATCCTGAAAATGTTGTCTCTAATTGATTTGTCCGTCTAATTTTGATGAATTAATTATCAAAATGCAAAATTTCATGCTTTAATTTATTCGTTAGATTTCAAAATATAAAATAGTGATTGAGTTTTTTGTATTTTTTCTTTTTAAATATAGAAATATAAGCTATAGGCCTATAACCGTAACCCAATTGCTCAATTATAGAAGTCCATGTGTCCCAGCTGAATAAACTAACAGCCACCCGTTCTTCCCATTTCGCGCCACACTTACAGTAAGAATTGAATAAATCTCTCTACTTTCATATCTCTTCCCCCTCCTAACTGGGCTACCTTGATCTTGGTTTAGACTTTAGATCGTTGTCTATATTAGTCATATGTATGCTCTTCTGAAGTATGAACACTAAATATACATACATATTTATGAAATATTGTCTTCAAATTCTTCATAACACACTCAGAAGGATTAATTAATGATCATGGCTTCATCACCGGACTCCTTGCTTCAACATGTATGCCATTTCAACCTGAATTGAAATTAGATTTTGTTGCATCATTTGAGATGTACAACATCTGTAGAATTTTCTAGTTTGACATTAAATCTTCAAACCTACAGAAACCTTTAGCAAAATCAATAAATGTTGTTC
Organism: Pittosporum tobira; assembly: GCA_032359685.1. NCBI lineage: Eukaryota > Viridiplantae > Streptophyta > Magnoliopsida > Apiales > Pittosporaceae > Pittosporum > Pittosporum tobira. The sequence goes on along the minus strand of JAUMHB010033239.1, from coordinate 7,716 downwards.
TTGATATTTTAACTTTTAGCAAAATGCTCTTATATTTCGAAAACAAGGGAGTGATATTTCTTTTCTAAATTATGGTTTCCATCCATTCCATAAAGCTAACTACATTTTATTGGAGTCTCCCAGGAACCAACAGCAGAGGCCGTGTTTCGATGTGGATTATTTCACCCCTTCGGAGTTTCATTCCTAGTAATTGTTGAAAAAGTCTGCACGAGAGCACAACATCTTGATGGACCTATTGGATCATTAACAAGAAAGATTGGCACATTCGTTACATCGGCATTTCCATTCATCTACGCCGTGCAATATCAATGGCTAATATTGCTCTCCTTTGTTGATGATCATATCCAAGTTATCGCAAACATTTTGAGAACTATTTTCCCTCCATCAAGGCGTTTATTCAAGAAGATTGACAGAATTGTTGATTCTGCAGAAATTCTTCCAGAAAAGTTTGATGATGCCATGAATAAACTTCCCATAATTATTCATTGCTTTCCATTTCTTGATTATGTGCCGATCAGTTGCATCGCGTGGATGAATTTTATGATATCTACATTATGGAGAAGTTCAAATGATGCATGGGAGAAGGAGATTAGGGTTGATATAAATTGCGAAAATTGCAATAATGAGTCCCCCAGTGATGATCATTTTAAGAATTTGGAAAGACCAATGGTACTTAACACTGATGAAACTAAGCCAGTTGAAGAAATAGATAGTTCTGGTCAATGTGAGGAGTTAATGATTCCAAAGTCCGATTTTTTAGAAGAGGAGGTGAAAACAGTTGGATTGACAGTTATGAGGTCCAGTTACAAAGAAATTCTTGAGAAGGGTAAAAATGAAAATGAAGACTACATGGCTGAGGAAATTTCAAAAGCTAATTTTAGTTTGGAGGAAGGTGAGGAGAAGGATGGAAATCGAAGCGAAGAAAACATGGTATCAGAGGATCCGATTTTTGAACTGTTTGAGGCTAGCTGGCACATGAATCCACCAAGAGGAAGTCCAAGTTCTTTCTCCTTCAGATGAGAAAAAAAAAAAAAAAAAAAAAAAAAAAAGAGAAGAAATTCATTTTGCATGGTATACGTAAGCTCTAGTTTTAATGAATAAAAAGGGAAAAACAACCGCCCACCGTGGGGCTCGAGAACCCACGACTTGAGGTCTACCAACTGAGCTAGACGGGCTTGTAGCGCTCGGTACTCACTACTCTATCAGAGCAGAATTTATAGATTACACATTGTAAACATGAAACACCAATAAACAACGAACTATTAACTTTGGAAGATGCAGCAGTTGATAATCCTGTTGTCCATCTTTTGCTATTTCTACTTTCCACACCCACTTACCTAGTGAGAATTTTGTAGAGCAGAAATTGCTGAATTCTATTAACAGTAAATAGCTGTCAATCTGTGATACTCAAAATTCTGAGCGAGGGAGAGGGGTGTCATGCAAGTGTTGTAGATTTAGCAGAACATTACTTCATAACAAACATTTCCAGGTGTGCAAACTGATATTTCCACCCGTAGATACTACTTTTGAAGCACAAGTCACAAGTTTGTCTAGCTCAAGGGTAAGACATACTTGTCGAAATATCAATTTTCTTGTGTCGCAACAAGGTTTGAATTTAAATACTACACTATTATCTAAGGCTTGAACTATATGTTAAAAATACATGTAAACCTAGATTAGACAAAGGCACGAGTGACCAAAATCCATAGATTACATACAGAGACCATACATCTCTCATTTTCAGCGGACAACAACAGCAGACGCCCATGAGAACTGGACATAATTACAACATACAAAAGGTTTTGGCATCAGAATTTACAATCTATGAAGGCTCGTCAACATTGGTACACTGCAAAGTTCTTGTTCTTCCACCAAAATCTCCAATTCTTCCCCTGCTTTCTTCTCAACATCGAATTGCATACGGGTCTTGATTCTTCAGGATGCATGCTCATCTCAGTCTCACTGTTCTCAGGTAGCTCGCGAATTTGAACTGGTGGCGGATCCCGCTGCCGCTGCTCCCGGAACAGCATTAATAGTTTCTGAGACTTTTGTTGTCCTCGCATAGTCCCATTCACCGAAATAGACACCAGTGATGGTATTACCCCCTCTTGAAGGACCATTTGGCTGCACTTGTCATTTCCATTACATAAAATCAGAAGGCAGGATGCAGCTTGCTCCTGCTCAATGGGCTCGCCAATGTCCAATATGGCCGAGAGCCCACTAATAAGGCCCGGGGTTGATGTGATCTCATCTCTTGCTGATTTCATCAAAGCCAAGTTTATTAAGACAGCTATGGATTTTTCTATCCATGCATGGTCAAAGGAATCCTTGATAAGAGCTTCCAGACAATTGAGGATGCCCGCTGATAAAAGGTGAGGGATATTGGAGGGCAAGGTGGAGAGATTATAGAGCGTATGTAGTGCATCAATCTTACACTGGGGATCAGTTTCTCCCTGAAGGACTTCATTTAAGAAAGTAACGGCCTCACTCGAGCCAATAATTGTCTTAGCTTCTTCAAGGCACGAAAGGTTCAGGTAAAGAGCTGTTGCTGATGCATGAGAACTGGAGTTGGCAATCATTCTTCCTAATAATGGAAGTACTCCTGCCGCCAGCATTATTTCCTTGTTTCTGAAAGGCAAAAGATGAACATAGGAACCAAATTGTCAACTAATACAGGAGAAAATTAAAATTAATCTGCCATTGTTCCATTTGTTCTTATGAGAATAACCAATTTTCAATCAAACATACAACGATAATGGCACAAGAATATACCTGTTATTGTTAACAGCTAGGTTGAAGAGAGCCATAGCTCCAATTTCCTGAGCCAATTCATTCCCTTCACGCACAGCGGATTCCAAGAACCGTATTAGTGACTCAACAAAACCATTTGCCCCCATATAAATCCTAGCTTCCTCATCATCCCTCAGCAAGTGCCTTATCTGTTCTACAACTCTACACTTTCTCCTCAAATTCTCCTCCTTGTTCAAAAGGGGCAAGAACTCGTCATATCTTTCAAATACATTAACCTCGCCCTCAGCCTCATTTTTTTCACGTGCAGTCACATCTTCCTGTTCATCTCCTTCAACCTCTTCAATAATACAACTCTCCTCTATAGGAACCACCTTCACGCTCTTGAACTTGCACGAGCCAATACTGTCTGTTAACTTTGAGTCCGCAGATTCACTCTCTGACAAAGCCAGCCTCCAGTAATTAAGATCAAGGGACTCCGGGGGGGCATCTGGAACAGCAATTCCATTCTGTTCACACCAACTAGCAACTAGACCTTTAACACAGTAATTAGGAGTCAAACAAAGATGAGAGAGCTGTTGCTGACTTTTTGGGCAGGTGCTGTGTCCATCACTGAACCATTTCTCAATGCAAATCCTTTCATATGTTTGACCTGAAGCAATGATGACTGGGTCATACATGAGCTGCAATGATATTGGACACCTTAACTCTTCAGGAGGGACTGCCATTTGCCCTGACCTCCTGAAGTTCGGTTTGAAATTGAACGAACCGACTTTTGAGAGTTGCCGCTCAAAAGAGTGCCCATTGCCCTCATGCCCACCATATCCGTCGAACGTCCCCTGAACAGTGGGGGAACAAGGCGTTGAACCCTGTGAATCATTATCATCTGAGAAATCACTCCTAAATAATTTTGAGTACTTTCTGATGAGATGTAAGAGATATGCCACAATGGACTCCTTCCGCTTGTCTTCCTCTACTCTAGCCCTTTCTATGACCTTCCTCAAAGCCCTTCTCTCTCTAAGAGCCGCTCTCGATGAGGTAATACCTAGTGTGGAAGCAGCTTGGTGAAATGATTCGAGCTCATTAGTCTCACCACAGTTGCTGTTGAATTTTCTCCCTTGCTGAAGCAGTGCAATTATATTGTCACCTACTTGCTTCTCTAATGGATCAAGCGAGAACTCAATCACCTCAATTTCCCTTAGAGTCTCTGAGATCTGAAAAATGTAAATTTACAATGAGGATGGTCAACACACTTCTTTAATAAAATGGAGTCAAAATTAGTATTTGTAGTCACCGAACTTCTAAAAGGTTCTGAGAATAGCTTTATTAATAAACTCAAACGGATAACACATAAAAATAAATAAAGAAATTTTGTGCATGAAGCAGATCCAAATATGAACACAGAAAAAGATTGGCTATCATAGATCAGTATTACCTGACAACCAATAGCTTGTGGAACAATATCTTCTACCCGCCTAAGACTATCTTGAAGAGCACATCTAGCCTTTTCAAACTTTAGAACAACAGAGTCCCCAGTTACAGCCTGCATGATCAGAATGGTTCTACTTGTAAAAAATCCCACTGATGTAATATGCGAGATTATAGGATATATAAATACATAGATAAGTTATTAAGCTTAATCAAGCTAAGTGCAAATGACACATTTACAATACAAATTCTAAGAACTCTAATTTCTAATCCGTTATTCACAAATCAGCCTGAAGTCTTCTACTGACATAGGACGAATAAGCTTTCGATATGCTTCTCGCATTAGACCTCATCTACCCATTCATTCTCACATAAACAATCTATATGTCTTATTAGTTAGGTATCTATGTATATGCAGATGTGGGCAAGTCCGAGTATGAACACATATTTCTCCACCCAATGAACTCCACAGCTCGAAGAATAGAAATATCAACTAAAGACCCTCAATGTGTAATCCCACCAGTGGGAATCATACTTCCTGCATGAGATGATCTATATGTAGCATACATCCATTAAGTCAAAACAACTAGAAAAAATCTTACCAAGTACAGTTTACTACATTCGGCGCAATGTTGAAGGATGTTCTTGGTCTTCTCGAGTGCAATGTGCAAAGAACATAGAGCCTGAATACCTGATGTGCTCCTAGGCCTAGCTGCTTCTAGGTCAGGAAAAATACCCAACACTTTGCAATAAATCGCAGATAGAGTCTTGCACATCCCACCATGTAACTACGACAGCAGTAATCTATTCGTCAATCAATCCATTTGGTGCGAAAACAGTGGAAACTTACAAAACAAAGAAACATGCATAGAAAAACAAAAACTGGACATTACACATATAGAACCTAGTGCAAATAGGGAATCCTTGTTAGCTACCTTTGAACTCAGAAACGGGGCAACAATTTTTTTGCTAAAATGTAACAGTCAACAGGCCTAATTTATAATTCATAGGTAAACTCCACTTTGAAAATGTAAAACTAATCAATGACCAAGCGCCCGGTTTAAATTACATGTGGAAACAGGGACAACAACTTTTTTGCTAAAATGTAGCTATCAACAAACCTAATTTACAATTCGTAGTTGAACTCCACTTTGAAAATGTAAAACTAAACAATGACCAAGTAACAGTTTAAATTACATGTCATAAATTTTAATAACAAAAAACAGATGGGCTCAAACTACTTGAAAATATGATGTCCAAAGAAGAAGAAGAAGAGTATACGTACCTTTGGCTCCCCAATCGAGAATAAATGCTCTTCGACCTCTCCAGCATCCATGATTTATAAACACAGAGTGAAACAGTATGACAATTCTATGTCACCTGTAAGTTGAACATATGTTTATTATTTCGAGCAGATGGATGGAATATAAAAGGTCCCATAGTAGCAGAAACAACGCAATTTGTCGTATAAACTTAGTGAGCCAAGTTAATAATTGGGACTTGTATCATCTATTTGTATGCCATAAAAGAATCCAGGCACAACAAAACAAATGTATAATACATAAAATAAAATTGCGATAACAATAGTAAGATATGGACAATGGAAATGGGGCAAAACCAAACAGAAAACTCCAATCGCTAATTAGCATACGCATATACTAATGAATTACAAATAGATTAAAATTCCAGGCTCGATTATTACATTCATTCAAATGTGAATCAAACAACAGAATTTGAAACCAACGGTGAAAACGAAAGCAAAAAAATCTACTGCTGTAAACATCCAAAACACCACCAACAAAAAACGCTATGCAATCCTTGCTAGAATCTCTGCACGATTAACAAATTGTAAACAACAAAACCGGTTTCGAAATTCATATGAGGACGGAAACACTTGCGATAACAATTAAGAAAGCAATATCTAAATTCATACACCAAAAATAGCTAAACAAGCTATTAGTAATTTAATTATCAAAAAAAGAAAACTAGGGTTTCGGATTGAAACGTACTGGAATGAAGTAACTAATCCAAGGAGGAGGCTTCATGAAACAAGCTACAAATACAGAAAAGTTCAAAAAATTGTGAGCTTAATTTAGGTTACCGTGATCTGGGCTCCATATTAGGATCTGCTAGAGCTGGAAGAATTACGGGGGAGAAGTGAGAGAGAAATGACAAGGAATATTAGAAAAATAATAAAATATTAAAATGTTGGGGAATATAGCTTTTCATTGAAGTGCTAGACTGGAATTTCTCGCCGTTATGGTGGTGTCCCCTATTGATCGGCAGACAGTTGCCCACCTCATCGTTGTCGGTAAGCATATAAGTCATAAATGAGATGTAATGTCGACTTTACCCCTTGACCTACATGTAGTCCAAGATTCATTTCACTGTTCATATGCCCAAAAAAGTGCTGGCTGACTGGATAAAATTTCTAAAAATAACAAAAACATCAATATCAGGACCTAATTTTAAATGATACAACAGTCGGGATTTAACGTGTCAAAACTCAAAATTACGAGAATAAAGTTCCAAAAATACTCAAATCTATCATCGAAATGTTATTGTCTCAATCTAATTTAACATTTATATTGTATATAAAATTTATAATTATATTTTATAATTAATAAATTTAAATATTTTCTTCGTTTAATTTATATCTTATTAATTAGAAGTTACACGCATATTAAAAAAATTTTTTGTTTGTTTATTATATCTTTTTCATTATCATATTATATAGAACCATTCTTTAACGGATACGTAGAGAAAATTAGTGAAGTTAATGATTCTTTTCTTTCTAAGAAAGTATTTGTTATTTTTAATAAATTAATTGTGGGTATTATTAGAAAAATAAGGTAAAAAAGAGTTCAAGAAAGAAAATAGGACAAATAAATTTGGACAGACTAAAAAGAAAATTAGAACAATATAAGTTAGATGGATGAAATACAATATAACCACTTGATTGAATTTGTGACCACATTTGAGATTACAAATTTAGATTCTTCAAAAACGAAGACAATATATTCATAGAATATTCACAGGATCCCAATATTCAAAGACCTTGTTTGTTACCATTTATTTTAAAATATTTTTAAAACTAGCTTTTAGCATGTGCGTTGCGCACAAATGCATTTTATATAACAAATATTTGTAGTAGCGTGAATAAATATAATATGTGTTTACATAGAAAATGTTAGATGACAAATATTTTATTTGTTATTTTGATTAAAAACAATGAAATTTATGTTAAACAAATTATGGATAACAGAAATGTGACACCCCCAAATCCGGGCCCTTCCACACCCCGACTTTGGTTGTCAAATTTAATATTAAATACACAGGACTTATAAATACACAGGACTTAAAAGTACACAAGGTTATAATAAGGTACAACCTATTATACAGCTCTCTCTACACATCTTATTCTTTTAGCGAATAACACGCAGCGGAAACATCTAAGCAACTAGACCTCTAGTTCATTCCCTCCAATAACCCCGCTATCAGTTATCTGCACCTGGAAGGAATATGAAGCAAAAGAGTGAG
>JAUMHB010033238.1:26402-41792 GCA_032359685.1 Pittosporum tobira | reverse complement strand
GTTAGAGTGGCGGAGGGAGTATGATACCTCAATAAGAGAAGTTTAAAACCTGTTTAGAAAATATATAAATTGCCTCTTATCAGTTTAACTCCTGAAGGATACAATGTTTTTTAAATATAAATCATCCCTATAGATCTGATAGCTACAAAATATGTGTAGCCATCATTGTCCATAGATTTTTCCCACATATTATATAGTCTAGCTTTCTTAGCCCATACACTATTTGTGCGTAAACATAGTCTTATTCACCAAAATTGATTTCTTAAGGTGCTCCCTCTTTTTAATATAGACATATTATATAGATATATATATATATACACTACCGACTATGAACTTCAATTTTTTTTTTTTTTCACTACTTGAACAGATTGACATTAAACCAGGAGTACATTTGGAAGGCATTTCCGGGACATTTGGTACACTAAATGATTTCACTGTTGTCACATCATTGACCCTTCACACCAGTGATGGTACTATCTACGGGCCTTTTTGGGAAAACATTAAGCTCTGAATTCTGCTCACAGTTTGTTGATGGTTCAATTGCTGGATTTCATGGGCACGCCAGTGCTGTGGTTGATGCTATTGGTGTCTATGTGAAACCAACAGCAACTTCAGGCTAAGCTACACGACATTATGGATGGCTCTTTCTTAGGCATCCATATTCAATAATGAGCATGTTTTCTATTTCTTGTTTGATTAAAACTTAAAATAAGATGATCTGGAAGCATTTGTGTATTTTGTAATCTTTAGTTTGTATGCACTAAGTTTTTTCTTGAAATTAATAAATATTGTTTTATGGCCTCAAGTATTTCTTTCTCTACAATGCCATGCATGCAGAGTTAACATACGGTTGGCTAGCATATATATATAATGTCATAATTAGCACTAACAAAAAGTAATTAAAGCATTAATTTTGAGGATCACCAGTTCTGGGGGATAAAATGACAAAGTAGTTATCTTTCTAAAAAGAAGTTATCATTTTATTTTTAATCAAGGAATTTAAATTGGAGAGAAAAGATTGAGGGATTTGGTTATGAATCGAAAAAAGATATCATTTGTTGTTTGTCGGTAATTACTACTCTAGGAGTATCAATTTTAGAAATTGGGGACTTTTCAATCATACGTATAATATACATAAAAATGAAAACTGGTCAGCCTACGTATTATCCAATAGAATTTTTTTAGATTTATGGTAGTCATAACTATTTTTATTTTTTTCTTCTTTAATCTATTAACCCATTATTATACTATGGTGTATTTATATACTTACATAAAAGCTTCGTAAACATAATTCTAATTATTTTAAGTGAGTTATAAAAACAAATAGTATATGTTTAGAAGATGTCATAAATCATAAACAATACATGTTGCCCAATTGTAAATCATTTTTGATTGTCTATTCATTTGATAGCCAGGTCTGATTCCTTATTGGTAATTTTTTGTGCATAAGATAGTATTTTAGAATTCAAATAAATGATGAAGTCTGTCTAAATTATAAGCATGAGAAAACTGTTTGATTATTATTGTTTCTTTCATTCTTTTTGTTCCTGAGAATAAGCAAAGAAGATGTTATTCTCTGCTTATTATCCTCAGCTGACAATATTGTGGGCATCCTGAATGGTCATAAAAGTGGAAGATGGTGGTAGATGGATTGTATATGCGATAATGAACACAGCTATAAATGGTACATGAATTTATTAATTTAGGTGTTTATATCAATAGTTAATTTATTATGAATTTTTATATTAAAATTAATAAATTTACACTTAGAGTTGATTAAATTTCTACTGTTTGCCATTAATGGTCAAAATTTGAGTAACATAAGTTGGTATTACTGACTTGACAAACAAGTATTACTGACTTTACAAAATAGTATAGGCTTCTTTTGTTCTTTAATATTATCAATTCTTATTTTTTTTATAAAATATATTATAATAAAGAACATATATTTTCGTAATAGTTATTTTGATTTATTAAATTAAAATTAATTTGATTTATCAAGTTATCTGATTAATATATTTGAGTATTATAATATATTTTTAATTTATTATAAAAATCTATATTACGCAATTATAATTATATACAGTATTCTAAAACTCGTTAGAGCAAGTATGCAAGTCAGCCAACTCGTTTGAGCTCTCCCCAGTAACACTCAGTCAAGTGCTAAAGAGAATTTCAGAACACTAATTATATATATTTATTATATTATGGAACAGATGGAATTAAAAAAAAAAAAAAAAAAAAAAAAGTATAGTAGTTGAACGTGTCTTCACTTTTTTTTTGTTTTTTGGTCTGAAAAAAAAAAACTGAGGAAGTCCCACAAGTTGCCCAAACCTTAAAGAACTCAAAAATACAATTGGGCCCGTATAAACTCCATGCCTAACCCAACTCAACTTTCGCCTCTTGGCCCATACCCGTTTCCCTTAAATTTGCTTTCTGAACAAGACAGTGGCAATATAAACTCATTCTCCAGGTTCTCTTCGAAGTAGAAAGTCTCCGATTCTCGTCTCCTGCAGTTCGATCGATTTCCTGCGTTTCTTTTGGGGAGTGCGTATTTTAGATTAGAAAAGATGGCGACGGCGATGGTTGAAGACAGTAGCTTCGAAGACGACCAGCTCGCTTCCATGTCCACTGACGACATCGTTAGGGCTTCTCGCCTTCTCGATAACGAGATTCGAATCCTCAAGGTAATACGATTGATTCTGAATTTCGATCTGTGAAATTCTAGTTAAACCCTATGTTTTATGTCGTTTAAAATTTTGCGAAACTTCAAACTGTTAAAAAATTAAACTTTTCTGTCAGTTTGGAATATAAATATATTTAAAGTTCACAACTTGAATGGTGGAACAGGAGGAGTTACAGAGAACAAATCTGGAATTGGATTCGTTCAAGGAAAAGATTAAGGAGAATCAAGAAAAAATCAAGCTCAACAAGCAACTTCCATACTTGGTTGGCAATATTGTTGAGGTAATTCGCTTAATTGATCTTCCTGTTTTAATATTCTTAGTATTTTATTGGAGACAAGGGAAATGTAGGTTTTTCGTATTGTAATCAGCTGTTTATAATCTACTAGTGAATAATTTGAGGATCTAAATGCAAATTTGGAGAACCCAAGCTTTGAAGTGGGTTGTTTGGGGTGAGAAATTCAACCTCTGAAAGTGTAATTTTACTAAAATAGTCACCTTAGGACTTCTAATTGTCACGCATGCTGCCATTTAACTGTCTCCAGTTGCTATATAAGCATACTAAGTCTTACAATCACCCTTGCTGTACTTTATTCGAAAATTCCCCTTTTGAAAATGCTGATAAAGTCGATATGGTGCAATAAGTGAAAAAGCTACAAGTATGTGTTTGAGAGTGTGTTTGTGTTTTTGTGTGTGTGTGTGTGTGTGTGTGTGTGTGAATAAGGGAGAGAAACCGCTTCAGAACAGATTTAGTGTGAGAGGCAGTCTGCTTCAAGTGAGATGGGAACGTCCTCAAATGATCCCTCATCACCCTAGGTATTTGTGTTTACCCTCATTTTCGCTATAGACAGCACATTTGATGCTATTTATTCCCAGGTGTCTTACCAAGCCAGTTTCTAATTGTTGTTCCTTAAAATTAGTTCCATCCCATCAAATATTAATAAAACCAGCACTGAACATGTTCTTAGGCAAGACTCTTTTTTTTCATATACACTTTATATATATATATATATATATATACACACACACACTTAATATGAATGGTCTATTTGTGACTTGGATACTATCAAGACTGGGTTTCCCAGTGAAATATATGGTTTCAACCATTTGACACTCACTTTCTCTTTATAATGCATTTAGATTCTGGAAATGAACCCAGAGGATGAGGCTGAAGAAGATGGTGCAAATATTGATCTTGACTCACAAAGGAAGGGTAAATGTGTTGTACTGAAAACATCTACACGCCAGGTGAGTAAGAATGTCCTTGTACATCTACAATTTAGCTTTGTGCTATATTGTTTTTTCTCTGAATTCGACAGATGGTTTTTTTGAAAGTGTTATCAATTGAAGTAGATATGCAAATCTCGAGCATCCACTATCTCTGCCACCTTTCAGTATACTTTTTTTTTTTCACCTTATTTGCCCTTATTCCTGTGAAGAATTATCTTATAAATGCAATTGTCAATTAATCAACCATGGTATAAACCTGATTTGCAAGTGATAATACCTGTCATTTTAAGCCCTTTTTCCCTAATGGTCTCTGTTTAAGTGATTGATATTAGGAATTTGATTATGGATAGGGGAGCCAAGTTGAGATTTTTAGACCTCAAGTTTACAATGATTTTCTGCTAATAACATTACAATTGTCTTAGTTTCAGTTGGCATTTATAGGGTGTTATTGAGCTTGTTGTGGTGCGTAGTTTTCACTTTAACTAAGACATATTGTGTTTATTTCTTCTTGCATGCAGACTATTTTCCTTCCTGTAGTTGGTCTTGTTGATCCTGATAAGTTGAAGCCTGGTGATTTGGTTGGAGTCAATAAAGATAGTTATTTGATTCTTGATACCTTACCCTCGGAGTATGACTCTCGAGTCAAGGCCATGGAAGTTGACGAAAAACCAACTGAAGACTACAATGACATTGGAGGTCTAGAGAAACAGGCAAGTTTCTCGCCTTAAAATGATATATGTGTGTGTCTATGAGCCAGTTAATACTGACTCTTTATATGATACTCTCTTCGTTTTGGATTAATGTCAACAGATCCAAGAACTAGTTGAAGCTATTGTTTTGCCGATGACACACAAAGAGCGGTTTCAGAAATTAGGAGTTCGCCCACCCAAAGGTGTACTTTTGTATGGGCCTCCTGGGACTGGGAAAACTTTAATGGCTCGTGCATGTGCAGCCCAAACAAATGCTACTTTTCTGAAGCTAGCAGGGCCCCAACTTGTCCAGGTATATCTCCTTGGCTAGGCCTTTCCTTGTTTCTGCATGTTATTTGATTCCTGTCATTTTCTTTGGCTACATGAAATGGTCTATCCGCCATTTTCGTTCTCTTTGACTAATCAAACGTGATGACCTAGATGTTTATTGGAGATGGAGCAAAACTTGTTCGTGATGCTTTTCAGCTTGCTAAAGAAAAATCTCCTTGTATTATTTTTATTGATGAAATTGATGCTATTGGCACGAAGCGATTTGACAGGTACATTATAGTTTACTCTTATGCTCTGGTATTTTTTTGAAATCGGTCATAATAGACTACTGATAAATAATTCTTTTGTTTTCAAATGCAGTGAAGTTAGTGGGGATAGAGAGGTGCAACGAACTATGCTTGAACTTCTCAATCAGCTAGATGGTTTTAGTAGTGATGATAGAATAAAGGTATTTCTTCTTTCCGTTTAGAATTTGTATTTACTTCTTTTGTTTTCACGTCTTTCTGTTGATACCAAGATGGCATTTGATAGTTGCCATATTGTTATTGACATGTAGGAGATGTATTATATACTCCCTCTGTTCCAAATTATAAGTGCAAATTGAGTTTTCATTTAGTTCCAAAATATAAGAGAAAAATGAATTTTAGAACATACCTTTACTCCTAATTAGGTTACTTTTGCACTTCTCCTTTCTCTCCACCACCTCTCCTTAAAGTCTCTCTAAAATTTCTTGGAACTTATCAAACCGTCTCTCAAAACTAGTCTTTGTGTACGATTCTTGAAACTTATTTTGCCCTTATATTTAATAATTTTCTGAACAATGTTCGTCAAAAAATGTTCAAAAATTAGTACTGTATAAAAAAAGACCATCAAGAATAATCTATATCTAGTGAGATATTACAATTTTTGACTACAATGGATGAATAGATTTGTTAATATTTTAACTTTTTAACAAAATTATGATCTTATAATTTGGAATGGATGGAGAATTAGATATCAAGATGTGATTGGTTCACTACCTGTATGATATTATCTTCTACTTTATCTAGATTTTGTCGACGTCCTTTATTTCTGTGCTGTTTGTGATCCTTTACAGAATTTTTTTAATAAACTCTGCAAGTTGCACAGGTGATAGCAGCAACAAATCGAGCTGATATTTTAGATCCAGCTCTCATGCGGTCGGGGAGGTTGGATCGTAAAATTGAGTTCCCTCATCCTACTGAAGAAGCCAGAGCTCGGATCTTACAGGTTTGCTTTTTAATATACTTGTTGAACTTTTTTTTATATGTTCTTTCTAGTTCGCTTATATAAACTTTGGAATGTGTTGGGGTTGTAGATCCATTCTCGAAAGATGAATGTCCATCCAGATGTCAATTTTGAGGAGCTGGCTCGTTCTACGGATGATTTCAATGGGGCACAACTGAAAGCTGTTTGTGTGGAGGCAGGCATGCTAGCTCTTCGCCGTGATGCCACTGAGGTTTCTCCCCTATACTGTTGTTTTTTTTTTTTTTATATGTATATTCGAATTCCAATCAGTCTCGATTCATGAGACATAAGTCGTGCAGTAGACAATGCAACAATGGGATATTTAAATTGGGCAACTTATTCGTGTTGAGAACACTTTCTAACACTCTGTTTTTTACGGCAGGTGAACCATGAAGATTTCAATGAAGGTATTATCCAAGTTCAGGCAAAGAAGAAAGCAAGCTTAAATTATTACGCATAGGTTGTCCGCTGGGAACTTGTCGTGCTAGTTTTTTAATTTGAAGAGCCACAGCGTTTCCTTTTTCTTCTTTGATGTACGACGAAAACCACCACCTGTTGTTTTGTTTGTGTGATGACGTTTATGCTTAAATTATACTGTGTTAGCCCTGCACTGCTGGTAGAACATTCTGGACTTGTCCATAAGATGTGAAGTAATGAACTTGAGTTAAACAGTGTCTTTTATTGGTTGTGTATTATATAAGGAACAACTTTAAACTAATTTGATCACAATTAAAACAGCTAAAACTTATTTGAAAGTTAATTTTTCATATATGGAAATTGTTATCAAGTGAAGGAAGGAACATATTTGTGGAATTATCAAAAATTTTAGTCAGGTTGCAAAAGAAAATCTCGTTTTAACACATTCATTTTCATTTCGAAATTGACATTTATAATTTAATCGCGTAGTAAAAGATAATTTTTTGTTTTAAAAGTTATTATTATATTAGTCAGTTGCCTTGTGTACTATGCAAGAACTCTACTGATCACACTTTTAAATTTATTATGTTAGACTATTTATAAGTAATTAAATGTCATTTAAATCTTTCATTTTTAACTTTAGAATAGACTCAAATACTTTAAGTGAGAGATATTACTATGATAGTATATCAGAGCAAATAAGGTAAAAATGCAAGCTAAATACAAATACACAATCAGTAAATAAGTGTACTTTGAAAGACATTAATAGTTCAAAAATATTTTATACTCTAACTTCGATAAGTCTTTGATAATTATATAATAAAATTAATTTTTGTATTAAGAATAATTATCTGTGTATTATTGTGAAAGAATTTTTACATTCCAAATAAGGGAATATAAAACCACTCTTACTAATTGCAATCCTAAGCACCACACGGGAGCTCTTCCAATTAACCAATATACTTTGGATGTGAGGATATACCATCAAACTGTACAATCATTTGTATTATGATCAAAAATCTTATAATTTTAAAATACGACAAATTATAACAATTATATTGTGTCTGATTTCATTCTCATGTATTAAAAGAAAGAGAATGAAATAAAAATTTCTATTAAAAAAGAGTTGTTGTGAGAATAAAATAGTTAATTAACTCTAAAATTTAAGTTGAAAATAATTTTAAGAATAAAATAGTTGAAACTCACATATCTCATACTTAATAAACACGGACTACCAAATTTATTTATTTTTTCATAAAAAATAAAAACCAAACACAACATCATTCACATGAATAAATTTCACAAAAGGCATTTAATACTCCTTCCGTCCAAAAAATGATGAATAAATGTGAAAAATATGTAAATTAAGAAAATTAATTTTTTAGGAGAGAGTATATTTTTTTGATAAAATTGTCCATGTAAATATTTTTTTGATAAAATTGTCTGTGTAAATATTTTTTATAATAATAGAGAGAGAAAAAAATAGTTTTGATATGACATAAAATGAAAATAAAAAAATAATTATAAACTAAAAATTGTAAGTTAAGTCATTATTTTTTGGACGATAAAAATATATATTTGCCCATACTTTTTTTGGACAAATAGAGTATTTTACTTAAATAAATAAAAAAACTCACGCATAATGCGAGAATCAAACTTAGGGCTCCATAATCCCAACATCTGAATCGTAATTACAAGAATAAGACCTCGTTGGATAATATATACAGGAACATAAAATAAAAAAAAATAATAAACACCTAAACAACCAAAAAAAAATTGAAAAAGGATATAAAAGTAATTTCCATATAATTACGTCAAACTAGTCAAATTTCCATGCAATAGTGAACCAGCACCGACTGTAGAAGAGGATCTTTGCAAGTTCGCAACCTACTCCATCACGTCATCCTATCTACAATCTCAATTAATCTCAACCCTCCAAAGATCACAATATTTTCGTCTTGTTTCTCTTCAGACAGCCGTTATTTCCAAAGCCCCTTACATCAATCCCAAAACCGACGGCTGAGGAGAGAGAAACACAAAAACCGGCGAAGAAGAGGAAAGAAGAGAAGAGAACTGTACAAATTCCTCTCACTTTCTCCCATCCGAATCCCTAGATTTGAGACCCACTGTTCCGTTTCTCTAGCTCCAGATTTCTGATAAATTATATAATTTGATTAATTTGAGAGAGATTTAGAGAAACTGTTGATTATTACTGGTTTTGATTATGGGGTTGGGCGATCCTGAGCTTTTGGATGATGGAGACGGAGGAGGCAAAACGGTGTCGGTTTCGTGCTCGATTTGTCTCGAGGTTGTCACTGACAATGGGGATCGATCGTGGGCGAAGCTTCAATGTGGACACCAGTTTCATCTAGGTAAGGTTGTTGTTAGTGTGGTGATTTAGAAATCGTTTGAGATCTGATTGTGTTTTTGTTTATTGGTTGATTGGTTTGTGTAAATCTATATGTTTAATTTGTGTGATTTCATTTGATTGGAGATTGTTGTTTGAATGCCGTTGATTTGAAGCGTAGTCGGGTTAATTTCATAAAATGGTTCTTTTATAAGGTCGTTTGTGGAATCGAGTAATATTTGTGCAGAGTGCCATGGCATTTACATGGATTGATGAAAGTAGGATTTGGTATGCAAGTCCTGGTGATGCTCAATTCGAAACAGTCCGTTTATGGGATGTTTATACTCTCCTGCCCAATAATCAGAGTCATCTAGTGGACTAAGTACCAGCATATTCAATTATCATGTTCTTGGGCATAGAGATTTCTTAATTACTTTTGACTTGTTATATGGGCTTCATAGGGTCAGTTATAATAAGTGATACTGAGGAATAATTTTATATGGTATCACTGGTGTATCTTAAATTCCATAGTATCTTAAGATACGTGTCACGTATCTTGCAATGCAATACGATTTACGATACGGTAATGATAAGTTTTTAAGTTTTAATTTAGATGTGGGCTTTATAAGAGTTAAATCAACATTAATGCCCTTTTTCCAAGCAGAAGAGGTGTTCATTAGTTGTTCACAACAAGCTGTAAAATGCTTCGTGGGTTTCTTTTTTTCTTAGGAATCTGTCTCCACCTTTATTTTCCTATTCCTTTCTCACTTGGAGGCATAAATATCTAGGCCTTATATTCATATTGCTAAAAATTTGTTGATGTTTTTCCTCTTGTTTCTTTACATAGTACTTGCATAATATTACTATAGATTAAACCTCAAGTTCAGAGTTTTGAAACTATAATTCGTATATTTGAAGTTTATTTTCCTATTCCTTTCTCACTTGGAGGTATAAATATATAGGCTTTATATTTATATTGCTAAAAATTGGTTGATGTTTTTCGTCTTATTTCCTTATATAGTAATTGCATAATATTGCTATAGATTAAACCTCAAATTCAGAGTTTTGAAACTATAATCCGTATATTAAAAGTGTGTTTCGAGGATTATTTGATTACTTTTACATTGAACTGAAGCTAATATACTTAATTTCTCAAAAAGATAACTTCTTGTTTACGTGTGGTTGATCCGAAGCTTAGGTAGGTGAATTTGATAAGCTAGTTGTTGTGGTCATGGGAGTTATATTATTTTATTTTATTAGTGGAAGACAATTAATGGAGGTTGTGTTTATGGAAGGAGATATAATTTATGCAGCGGAATGATGACATTATGTGTGTTGTCACATTATAATTTTTGCATCCTCTATTGAAAAAGTTATCAATAATCAGATGCAGTAATTTATTATGTGTATGTCTGTAGGTATGGGATCTATGTTATGGATAGCTTTTGGAAGGTAGAATATTGTTGATAGTATTTCCATTAGAGTACCCAGGAAAAGAGGAAAAATAACTCTCCCTCCGTCACAAAATGACTGCCCAATTTTGTGTTGTTTTAATTAAATTGACTATTTTTAGAATTAAATTTTGTACCCTCCTCTATAAATGAATTATAGGCTGTAGCAGAGGGAATATGACCATAAGAAACTACGTACAATTTACTTCAAACTACAGTTTTTGTCATTTCAAAAATGATCTATATATGGTTGAATTTTAATTCTAAGAATATTAATTTTGAGAAGAAATGTCAAACCTTGGCGGTTAATCTACGACCGAGGGAGTGGTAAACATCTTTATTGCCTAAACTTATAACAGTAGCGTGGGTATCATTTTGTGTTGCTTTGTGTTCCTTATCTTAGGTTTTACCAAGTTTTACCTGAAACTCCTATTGACTTAGTCAGCAGTGTATTGGTATTTATATTCCCAAACATGGTCCTCTTACATTTCAGTACTCTAAATTTAGGGTACCCAACTAGTTTGGGATTCAAGTCATAGTTGAGTTGAGTATCATTAGGTCTTACCTATCCCAGAGAAGTACTCGTTTGTTTCCTGAGATGAGATCTTCTCTTTCGAAAAGAGCACTATTTGAACAACCACAACAAGAAGCTCAAGGTCCTTATTTTGATACCTCTGTAGTCAAGATGCTCAGTTATATTAGAAGCACTTGGATGTGGTACAGCTTCCAATTCAAAATTCCTGATCAAACTCAAATTATGTGTTCTAATCCAAATAAATTGAAGTTCTGAATTTGAACTTAAAATACTTGGTTGATTTTGGTCCGGAGTTAGTAGTGTAAACTGTAACCTTTGGTTTTTGAAGTTGATACATAATGCATATCTCAGGGCTTGTTCGGCATTCAGGTCTATAAATATATTCTTATATTCTGATAATATATCTTTTGGCTTGCCACATTGGCACTCTGTTTGGTTGAATACTTCTATATGGCATCAAAGTGTTCCTGTATTGTATGGTTTATTACATAAATGTGTGGAACTAAAATTTAGTAGTCCTAGACCAATATCTCACTTTGGTGTTGTGTCATAGAGTGTTCCCTTCCGGACTGCTAGCTTTCAACTCTTGATTTCTGAAATTGTTTGTGAAACTCAATAAAATATTTTGTGCTGTTTGATATACTGGATACAATATTGATATTATGGTCATTGAATATTGAATCTTGTGATTGGTTTAATTTATTATTTCTGATCTTTTTGTACTTTCTTATGATTTCCTGCAGACTGCATAGGTTCTGCCTTTAATATAAAGGGAGCGATGCAGTGTCCTAACTGTCGAAAAATTGAGAAGGGTCAGTGGCTTTATGCAAATGGTAATCGTCCATATACTGAATTCAACTTCGAGGACTGGGCTCAGGACGAGGATCTTTATGATCTAACCTACTCTGAAATGGTACAGATCTCTATTAACACACCTCCTCTTATAGAACCTGATAATATTACACAGCTTCTTTTTCCATATCTGCTAAGCCCTTTTTTTTTTCCCTGGATAAGCTCAAACCCTTTTGTGTTATTCTTTTGGTAATTGACGGAACCAATGACTGTGCTTATCTGTTATTTCCGTTCAAAATTATAGATACCTTAAAAATTGACGTTTTTAAAAAATATATGTTCCATTAAAGTTTTAACATCAAAAGAGTGTTTAAAAATTTGGAGATAGTGTAAGATTTCATATATATTTATAGTAAAATGATAAATTGGGAATTTCATAGTGTTTTATGGTACTAAAATAGAAATGTGTCTCTAATTTTAGAGCGTACACCATCTCTAATTTTGGGATGTACCCCATCTCTAATTTTAGGAACGGAGGTACTATAATATCTCTGTATCAACAAGAAATTCATGGAACTTCTGTTGTTTTTTTTTTCGGTCTGTTTTTTTTGTTTTTGGGAAAGGGGGGGGGGGGGGGTTGGGTTTGGTGCGGGAAGTATGGAACTTGTGCTTTAGGAATTCTACAATATCTACATGCATATCTACCCACATTGGTATCTCAAAGTTGTTTACATTGAAGTTAAATTGATAGCTACTTGAACAGGATTATCTTGGTGTTTATCTGTTCACCTTATTTACGTTTATGTTTATTGCTTACACCATTACTTATATGTTAAATATCATACTGTGGCTTCTGCTACAATCTCTTACTGAAATTTGAATTCTGCGCACTGGCTGGGTTATATCTGGAAAAATATTTGGTGATAGTTTTGCTGACTATTTAGTATTTACACAAGTCTTCTAGGATGATGAGGCATAGAATATAATCTATTACTCTTATTGACCATACTTCTTTTATTGTTAACTTTGCAGTCTTTTGGAGTTCATTGGTGTCCCTTCAGTGGATTACGACTTCCATCGTCCTTTGAGTAAGTATGACTTCAGTTTGTTTGTTGCTCTATCTGTCTTGATTTCACTTCATTGTTCTTTTTAAAGTTATGTGGCGTGTGGATTCTTTATTATGCTATTGACTACTTTAATTTCAGGACTACATATAAAGCGTTGGAGTCTAGGTATACTAATGTGTGAGAAGCGTTCAGTTAAAAATCCCTTATCCATAAAATACAAATATCTTTTTGGATAGTGCCATTTCATGAATGAAGAAGATTGGCTTGATACTCTTCCTATAATCCTTACAAATATTTGCATCAATAAATTTAGAATATCTAATCGACATTTTGGCACATTAGATCAGTCAAGACCTTAGATATTCTCTTCCAAGTTTTTTCGTCATGCACTCCTTCATTTTTTCCAGTCAGGATATAGATACTGTGTACTTCAACTATGGTTTATGGGTCTTTGGACTAAAGATCCCTTGAGTCCCATTACAATACAAATTATTGTTCTTTACTTGTGTTCAAGACTCGTGGGCATTGCTGCCTGCAGCAATTGAATTAAAACTTCCTGCTATAGACACCATGATTTTAATCTGTTTGATATCCCTTATTAGTAATAGTAAGTCGGCCATAAGAAGAACAACGATTTGAGACCAATTCTTGCACATTTAAGTGTACATTTATTCCCAGAGAGGAAACTTTCAGTTGTTCCCTTTAATTTACTACCTCCATTCCACAAAAAGAGTCCCATTTGCTAATTTTGCCAGTAATGTGGATGTATTTATCGACCATTGTGGAAATTATACAGGTGTTTGTTCTGCTATATGACTGTTAGCTAACGCAGAACACTTTCAGATGCAATGTATTTCAGAAGAGAACTAAATGACTAGTAGGTCCATAGTATTGAAAAAAACGTTCGATAAGCAGGTGTCGATATGTATTATTACCCTACTGGTCTGCTGGAAATTGGTACTTGCTGAACTAGCTCATGTAGATATATTTATGAACTAAGGCTTCATGTCTTGCATTTATGCCAGCAAGGGGTCCACTAGGTTCAATGAAATGAATTATTTGTGCTTGGCCATAGTGCACCATATTTCAATTGAGTAGGCTTAGGAGCTCCTGTCTTTTATTGCCAAGTTCACCTGAATTGATGCATGTTTAAATTCATACATCTTCCGCTGAAATTCTGTATTTTATATATTTTCAGTGAAGGTGACTTCTCCTCAAGTGCATGTAAGATTCTCTCTCTCTCTTTCTCTCTCCAGGAAAAAAAAAGAAAAAAAAAACATGAGATTCTCTGAAAGCTTGAGTAATAGCAGGACCTGATTATTTATTTTATTTTTTTTTCTATATTTTTCTGGTCAGATCATGATCTCCTTGGACAGCATGCTATCTTTGCTGAGCATACAGCTGTATCATCTGCTTCTCATCATTGCCCTTATGTTGCTTACTTTGGACCAATTCCTCCCTTGTCTTCAAATTCGAGTGGAAATGTTTCTGATGGTTCCAATTTCAACAACAGTCACTGGAACAACCAACCAGCTCCAAGTGAGATACCCCCCAGCTCTTATGCTTTTCCCTCTATGGATGCCCATTATCACCACACTTGGGACCAGCACTCATCTCTCTTCCCTACA
Organism: Pittosporum tobira; assembly: GCA_032359685.1. Taxonomy (NCBI): domain Eukaryota; kingdom Viridiplantae; phylum Streptophyta; class Magnoliopsida; order Apiales; family Pittosporaceae; genus Pittosporum; species Pittosporum tobira. The sequence goes on along the minus strand of JAUMHB010033238.1, from coordinate 27,395 downwards.
GCAAGCAGCCGAGTTGCTGGTCCTGATCAACACTCGATACCATCAATGACTCAGAGGACAGCTAGGACCAGTTCTGATTTACCAAGATCCGGATCTTTTGTCCATCCATTCCTCCTTGGCCATGGGTAAGTAAAAGCTTAACCACTTAAATACTTGTATGTTATGCTTGGTCATTCAATGTTTCCTTCTTCTGTATGTGGAATGGGCAATATCACATACTTTTGGGGTATGAAGGACGCTGCTCCTCTACCAAAAAATATAAGAGCATTCTTGACTTATGAAAGTCAATATGGGACATATTTCAAAATCAATATGACTTCATTTTATGATGGAAGTTTCAAAAATTATAAACTCAAGAATTCATGTGAATTTAGAATTTAAATGTTCCAAAAAAGTCAAACTTGCTCTTGTAGTTGGTATATGAATTATGAAAATAAAATTTTCTTGTGTGGTATATTACACTTAACCTCCCAACCTTGACTTATATTAGGACAAATTATGTTTATACTGATTTGGCCCTCAAAAATATTTTGCAACCACCAAGGCACAAACAGCTTTGATCTCTCTGTAAATGTATGTGATATTGATGTTAAAAAAAAAAAAAAAAACTTTTAACAAATTATGTTAAAAGTTTTTTTTTTTTTTTGGTTTGGGGGGGGGGGGGGTTGAGTTTGAAATAAGAACGCATTCTCTTTTTAGTGACATTAAAAAAAATAAAAATTTCTTTAGTTAAACAATTATAATTTTGCGATAATTATATTTAGTTAATTTACTTACACAATTATATATGGGAACCACTATTTTCACATATTTTTTCCTATTTCTACATGTATACTCTACATTTTAATCGATTGTCTTAAGCAATATTGTGTAAATTGTAGATCATGTGTAGAAATAGGGGGAAAATGTGTGAAAATAGTAATTTTTTAAATATATTTATGCATTGACATGATAGTAAAAATTGTTATGTTTTAACTCGATGACATAATATTA
>JAUMHB010033238.1:0-15399 GCA_032359685.1 Pittosporum tobira | reverse complement strand
TTTTCTTTTGACTCAACAAATTAGAAAAGAATGCTTTCGTATGAAAGGTAGGAAGGATAGTACTAGTTAATTGTTACTAACAAAAAGTCTTGTGCACGACTATTTTCTTTAGTCGGTGCCTTTATTACCCTAAATATTAACCATCAATTCATTTAAAAGTTTAACATGTAAATTATAATTAAAGTTCAATTGTCCAGATCCAATTTATTACTCATTCCGTTTTAAAAAAAATAAAATTATAATATTTATTTTTTCAATCGTTTTAAATTAAGTGTAATTTTTCTATTTTTAAAAAGTTTAAAAATATAAATTGTCTAATTTATTTTTATTTTATTAAATATAACCCAAATACTATTATAATATTATAGTCCATCACTTTAACTATCACTATAATATTATGATTCATTATTTGAATCACTACTCCATTATTTAAAATTATAATAATATAAAAATAATTTAATTAATTTTTTATATTAAAACCTATTTTTTAAAATATTTATTTACTTAAATATTTCACTTTTTTTGAGACTAATGAAAGATACACTACTCCGCATAAAACAAGGAGTACGTAGTAAGATCTTAACGGAAATATGCAATTCTTTGAAGTCGTGTGCTGACATATACAGCTAGCAGTTTCAGTTCTGGGGAATTGTGTTGCTAGTGGTATTATTTTCGGCTGGTCATCCTGATTTCAAAATAATATTATTTTTTAAAATAAAATTTATTTTAAAATAATAATTATTTGTATTTTCTAAAAAAAGTAATAATTATTTTTTTTATATTACTCCTAATTCTTTTTTTAAAAATATTTAATTTACTAAATTTTAAATATTTTTTTCTCTTGTTAAGAACATTCAAAAAATAAATATAAATAAAATTATACACTATGATGGAGATCGTCATAAATTAAGGTGAGAGTTTTCAATTTAGCCTTAATCAGGTCAAATGTGGCATCTCACGTGGTAACTTATACGATCGGCCATTTTCAAAACTTGACGATCTGCCTCGCCCAAAAAAGGATCAAGCTCGACCCTTGACCCCCCGGGAGGAACTGACACTCATCTCTGTCCGGTCGGATCAACGCCGTCGAAGACTTTCAAACTATTCGCCTTGGGCCAGGCCTTCCCAATTAGTGGGCCCAATCCATCTCAGCAATTGGACCTGATTCAACCTGGTTTTGGTCAAGCAGTCCAAAGGTCATAAAACAAGTTCCAAGACGGTGTCCAATCAGCCGCATGACCCCGACAGCCCCGTCGACTCAAGTAATGCGCACCATGCCTATTTTATCGTACTGAGGGTCAAGGCCAATTCTACAAATACTATATCATTTGCACAAATGAAGGGATATGCTCTCTAACACAGGAAAAAAAGGGCCAAATCTCTGTAAAAATACACACTCAAATCTACGGTAAACCTTATCCTCTCCATCTTAATACGCAGATTATACATTAATTTTACTGTTAACTTAAGCATCGGAGAGGGGAATGAGAAAACAAACCTCTCGTGTTGCCCGTATTTCAGGTAAACCTACTATTGCCAATATGTGCCCAGCTAGAAGTGAAGTTTGAACTTGATCAACGGTCGGGTTGGTCCCAACACACTAATATTTATTTGGTGATATTAATGAGTGTGCATGAAAGTAAAACCACTACTATTATTATTTTTAAAATATAAAAGTATTATTATTTTTAAGAAATTAATTTTTAACGTTTTTAAATTTTGAAATTAAATAAATTTATTTGATTTTAATTAATACAATTACAAGATTTTTTAATTATTTAAAAAAATATTATTATAAATTATAAAAATAGATATATTTATAAAATTTAAATAAAATATATATAAAATAATAATAATCTGACATTTTAATATTAAAATAATATTAATTATTCAAATTACGTCGGATTATTATCGTACTCATATAATTAATTTGGTGATGCCACTAGATGACGTCTAGCAGCTATCAGGAATTTCCAAGTCGTATAAATACTCGTCCGTTCAAAAACATAATAGTAATTTTTACTTTTGAAAAAATAACATAAAATTTATTGAATATAGAATTACATGAATTTATTTAATATTATTGTAATTTTTTTGAATAATTTAAAAATAATATTAATTATTAAAAATCCATAACACAAATGCATTTATGTAATTTAAATTTGAAAATTTCCAAAGTCACATATGCAAAAAAAAAAAAAAATAATTAAAAATATTTTTACCGTAAAATATTGATAAGACCTATTAGCTATTAAAAATTTGATAAATAATGCAAATTTTTATCAAATAGTGAAAAATTATTGGATTAATTTCATTACTGCAATGATGATACATCCCAATATTAAGAATAAAATGACATGATTTGATTTAAATTATACTATAAATTTTATTTTATTTTTTTTGTGTGTGCATTACATGAAATACCATAGAATGTATAATATTAAGTAACCAGACTACTTAGTCCAAGTAAATTACAATTTTTATTTTTATTTTTATTTTTTTTTTAAGTGGAAAAAAATCCACGTAAATTACAAGATTTCGTTGAAAACTAGTAGTCCAATTTTTTACATAAATCCAAGAGCTTTTTCTAGATGTTGACCTCGATTCCATGGACAACTCAATGCAAATACGTTGAAGTAGTAAAAGTCCCATTTGACTACTTAATTTGTAGCTTATAAAAGTTCTGTTAATGAAGCCCTGATAGGCTAATCCGGTACCTGTATTCCATTCAAACGCATGGAATAAACACCAAGTATAATTATAATTAATTATGAATTTTTATTAAAGTGGAATGATGCCTGGGGTTATAAGAGTCAACTAAGAATCAATTCGTGCTGTTGTAAAATATAATTTTCTGTACTATATATTTATTAATTCATGACAAAAAATTCCTGTCTACTTAATAAATATAAAATGCTAAAATGTATAAATGTTGCCCAATTAGAAAAACAGTTGACCTAATAAACACTATATTAATGAGGCTATACGTAGTTTAAAATTTTAATTAAGCAACCTTTAGTAAGGTAAACATTCCTTTTAAAAACTCCATCCATCACCCGTTCAAAAATAAGAAAATAAAACTGCACTGAAACGCACATATAGAGAGAGCTATAAGCTAGCTACTAGAATAACTAGCTAGTGAATCTTTTTAATCTTTTTTTATGTGTGTGTGTATATATATATATATATATATATAATGGTATTCGTGGCGCACACTATCTATGTGTTTTTTAAAAATTAAAAAAAAAAAAAATCTAAAATAGAATAAATGGAGAGTTTTAGTTGCTTATAAATTAATTTAACAGTTATAAATTTATCATTTACCGTGAGGAGTAGAAATTCCTTGTTATTGCTTTGTAATATAGATATAAGTAAGAGAAACTATATTGTCAGGTTGATTAGACTACCCATTCTATTCCTATGTGCTCATTCAGTTGTACAAAGAAATTTTTAATTTGTCAAATATTTTAGAAACAAAAAGAAATGGAATATATTTATAATATTCACATATTTTGTAAATAGATTTTTTTTTTTTTTTTTTTAATTCAATGGTGGGGGAAATGAGTGAGTAACAGTGAAAAAATTTAAGTCCCGTTTTTGATTAAAAATCCCAACTATCCAACATGCCCCAACTTTTTTTGTTACGAAGCCAAGCACATAAGAGGTACTGTAGAAGATAAGGGCTAGGAGGTTTGAGTGGTATCGCTTTTTAGGCAGACAAGAGGCATCCGTGTTTCTTTCTGTTTGCCTAGCTAGCTTCCTTTATAATTTCCTTCGTTTGTGGCAAACTAATCAACAAGTCGTTTCTCCTTCACCTCTCTCTCTCTCTCTCTCTCTCTCTCTCTCTCTCTCTCATATATATATATATATTCACGCGTGTGTATAACTCTCTCTGTATATATATATATTCTCGCGTGTGTGTATACGCGCACACATATATAAAATTGTTAAAAGTTAACTTTTAGATATGGACCACCGCTCCAATAACAAACGGACCGTGATCACACTCTTAAAATCTCCGATCACACAGTTAAATTTTACACTCTTAAAATTTCCGACCACAGTTAAACCTTACTCTTAAAATCTCCGACCACAGTTAAACCTTGTTTTTGTCGTTGGACAACTACAAATTCGGTTTAATTTGAAATATAAAAATTCAGAATAAAACTCAACACTTATGTGTGTGTGTGCGCGCGCGAATGCAGACACGCGCGTGTATAATATATGTGCTTTGAAGTGATCAACGTCACAACCTTTTGGTACGAGTGAACGTCAACATATGAGCCATTCCTTCTCCACATACGTGTAAACCACTCAGAATCTTAATTGGACTTTTGCTTTGTGACTGGTTGCATTATTGTCACATATTATTCCCAGCTACAGACATCCACTACAGTTTTGGTAATAACAAGAACAGGGTACGTATAAACTAATACTTGCAAGTAGCACTGTGATCATTTATTTAGTTTTGGAGCCAGGGGAATTGAAGTATATATATATATATATACTGCTGGTATTGATTGATGATATTATTTTTTTGGCCGCCCAATCATGGATGGTGATGCTCTGTGAGAAGCGATTCCTTTTGTTTCCACCTTGAACCCATTTTTACCCAGTCGTCATCTCCTTTCCTACTTTACCCAACGAGACTGCATCGCTCTCCTATCAATTGCTAGCCTTGTGAAATTTAGCTGAGCAAAAAACAAGTTTTTTCATAGTCAGGTTCCACCATATTTCTTATATATATATATATATATATATATTTTGTGTGTGTGTGTGTGTGTGTGTGTGTGTCCTATATGTCTAATCTGGACAAAACTAATTATATTATAATTATATAAAAGAAAAATATTTCTGCAAAATAATAGTGATACTTTCTATAAATTGCGTTGTCAGCCTTGAAATCACCCAATCTCAGAGAAGACTTTGCCAAACCTCCTTCTAAACTTCTTTATATGTTCACAATTATACATGTTGTTATAGGACTAACCCAAGCTAGGCTAGGATCAAACTACTTTGAATATGGGAACACAAGGAAAGATTGAATTTTCAATTGAAACGATAGTTATCTTCGCTTAATTTGTGACAATTTATGTTCCGACTCACTTTTGGACATGGCATGTTAACTTGCAAAAAAAAAAAACACAACAAAATTTGCACGAGTGAGAATATACAACGTGAAATTTAACTCTAATAGCATAAATTCTTAGAGGAGTTAATAACTCCGGCATAAATTAGAGCAATTGATGTAAAGACTCCAACATATCACCTTATATACTCACAGAAAATACGTCTTAGTTTCTACTAAGTGATCCAAGACATTATTAACAAATATCTAATTGTTTCATTAGTTTCTATCAATATTTTAAATAGACTTAAAATGGTAAATGATAATTTAACGCTTGACTAATGAAACAAGGTCAGAATAATCGATTATAGATCAAGCAAGTTTACTTGAATTTAAGCGTCTAATCAATTTAAACGATAAAAGACCGTTTCGCGTAAAAATTAATCGAATATAAATAAAGAAAGAATTTAAAAACACCAATTCCTACTATAAGAGAATAAACTTATTTTACAAAAAATGAAATAAAAATGTCTTTTTCAAGGTGGCGTATGTGGGTCCCATGGACACGGTTCCATAGGCATTTTGGGCTCTTACAAATACCCGGCACTCCCCGCCATTTCCAATTGCATTCATAGCCACACCTAAACACATAATACAACTCACTCCTCGAACATCATCCTCTTCAGATTTATCCTCTCCTCTCTCCATAAACTACTGGCACACAGTTCTCACCCAGTTCTGTTGCCTGCTTGAGGTAATGAATCCATCTGAATACACATATGAATTATACAGTATTATATTATTATTATTATTATTATTACGTGCATTTATCCTACAGGTTATTTTTAGCTACGGCTTGATTTTCATTTTGGACTCTTTTTTTCCTCATAATTCATCGCTTTTTTTTTTTGCAGTGTGAACTGATTTTCCTTCACCAATACATCAAACAACTATGAAGATGTCAATCAGTTTTGTAAGCGACAAAAGCTTTCGCTTATCTTCTCCTCCTCCAAAAGTTGAACAAGAGGTGGCACCAATGGTGATAGAGAAGCCAGGAATAGTCTCCATTCTCGGACCCTACTCTCAAGTACCCAAACCCGTTGTCTCCTTTCGAAGAACTCTTTCAGCCGACATGTCTTCCAAGAAATGGTTAGCCCAACACGGGTTCAAATCACCCGCAATGAAGAAAATCGCATCGTCTCAACAACTCTCAATCATCTCAGCCGTAGATTCTTCTTCTTCCTCCGATGAAGAGGATGAAGAATTCAAGGGTAAGAAACACAACCAGAATCTGAAGCAAAATGACATGTGGAGTTCAATTATATCACAAAACAAGACTCAAGAACTTCCACCTCCATATGTTCACCCCCTTGTTAAAAAAGCTTCTAACACTTTGAGCAAAAAAAGCCTCGAGATATGTACCGAAAGCCTCGGCTCAGAGACGGGCTCCGAGGCGTTTTCATATCCGACTTCTGAGGCGGATGACTTGGAAAAGGTCGAAGAACAATCCAAACAAGAAGAAAAACTTCTACAGGAATTACCAGCAGTTGCTAAGTACAATTACACTGCAGGTAAGAAAGTGCAGTCTCGATCTTTCCCTCCTCCTCTTCCTTCGCTCGTACGTAGCAGCGAGGGACCATCGCTCCACATGCAGTCTAACCGTGTAAATGGCCGATTAGTTCTTGAAGCTATCTCAGTTCCTTCAACTAAAAACTTCCACGCTCAACGCCACGATGGCCGCCTTCGCCTCACACTTGTCAATACTAAAGATCAAGAACTAGTTCAGCAATCTGAACATGATGAAGAAATTGTACTCGATCAAAAGGGGGTGGATTTCGAGGAAATGTTTGAAATCTTTAAAGAAGAAGAGGATAATGAAATCGAAAGATATGAGGATGATGATGATGGTGAAGAAGAAATGGCCGAGGAAATTGAGAAAGAAATTAATGGACCACAAGGGATGGAGCAAGTAGTGCCAAAGATGACAACTGGGTTGATAAACATCCATAGGTCAGCTTTAATGATGAAGAAACTCGTGGGAAACGAAAACCAGAATCCAGCACGGTCTCACAGGTTCAAATTGGTGGAGGATGATGAGATTAACGAGGATGAGATGGCCCAATTGCCACAGTCTCTTCCACCACGACCACCGGTGGCACGGCTTATCCCCTGCACACCAGAGGCGGCAGCTGCTTCATTCAATGCTTACGAATATTTCTGGAGGGCCAAGCCCCTGGCAACAAGCCTGAAGAGCCAGCTCACCAACCATTGCCCACCCATTACTAAAAATAACACTAACAACAAATTAATTACTTCCAATAAACCCAAGGGATACGAGCAACAAGTAACATCGAGGAACTGCAAGGAAACAAGGAGGTCACTTTTAAGCTGGGAGGCATACTGCATTGCCACATCCTGAATTAATAATTACCTCATCCGTCCCAACATCCAAAAATGTTTATCCTAGCTATTGTTATATTTCAATATATATATATATATGACAAGAGTTTCAATTTAAACCAACAAGTTTGTGTAGAATAAACATCCAAAAAGGGAGGAGAGGGAGTATAGTACAACGTACTTTGACTTCGCGGATTGAAGAAATTTTATGATTATTATGTTGCATAATTAGCTAAACAAAATCAAAGCACCATCCTTGACTTGGTGGAGGTGTGTCTTGTCTGTCTACATTTCATAATGAAATTTACCTAACAAAATCTAAGCACCATCCTTGACTTGGTGGGGGTGTGTCTTGTCTGTCTCTACATTTCATAATGAAAATTTCCTTTACTTTTCCTCAGCTTTTGTAATTCCAACCAAATGGGATTTTGCTTTCGATCATGTCTACACTTTTGATCTTAATTTTGGAAACATCATGATCCAACCAGGATTTCTTATGTTCCCGCTTTATCTAAGGTTAAAGAGTGGGAGATAGACGATTCTTGGTAATAATTATGCTCCCTCAGTCAAGTAAAAGAGTAACTTTTAATAACCATAGTGTATAATTTGCCCAAGTGGTCCTAATTCGCTCAGGGCTAAGGCAATCCTATTAATTAGCCTCAAGTGGTATCTGATTATCTAGCGCTCAGGCAATAGCGTAGGTCTAGGAGATTATACGTAGCTCATTAATTTCTCTCAGAATGAAATTATATGCACACTGAGATTAGTACTTTCATTCTTACATAGAAAACAGCCGATGATTTTGAATCCAAATCCTCTGTTCCACTCTCTAGTACATTCATTATTCTAATTTAATCCAACAGTTATTTATATTTTATTTATTTATTAAAGATAAATAATTAATTCTTTAAGCAAAACTCAATTTACCCTGGATTAATTTGGGACAGATAATGATACTGGAGATTTGAATTCGATGATTATATAGTTCTAGTATTGGATTCGTCTCCCACTAGTTTCTCATGCAAATGCTTCAAGACAACTACAGCAATTTCAGAACCATTGTCACACTACAAGAACATGATGTTGTTTGTGATCTTAATTCTGGTCAGACAACAATGGATTAATAACACCAGCTGCTCTCGAATTCAATCTGCATCTTGTTTAAATCGACACCTAAAGCATACTACTACTACTACTACTACTACAAAAAAAAAAAAAAAAAAAAAAAGAAATGTGAGCTAGCTATATACCACTAATTAAGCTGATTAACTTCCAGGAAAAGATATAATATGAACAACAATTGGTAAAATTTATCAAGGATCTTGTTCAATCTGGTAGCACGTGAGGGGTTGGACCCGTGCAAGAAGAAGCCAATAATGCCAGGGAGACTAATTTGAGAGCAACAGAGGCAATGCTTCCGGCGGAGGATGGCAATAAGTGGAAGAGCATGAGTTTGTAATAATAACCAGGGTGGTGCAGCTAAGAAAGCACGGGCACTTCCACGGATGACGTAGTTTTTAGACTTTCTAGGTATAATTATTCATCAGATGCTTCTCCGTTATTCCCCAACGCAGAAGACAAATTTCTTATTAAATATTTTTGTATAATACTCGCTTCTGTTCAAGTTTTATTTTTTAAAATTGTTGCCTATAATTCTCTTTCCATTTAAAGATTAAGGCTATCGACAGATTTTTACAAATAATGTCCAGTCCACATTTAACACTCAAATTGGGAGCTTTTAGTGAGTAGAAAAGGAGTGAGTGAGAAGAAATAAGACAAGGGAAAAGAAAATGTGGATATTCCCGTACATTGTCTGGAAAATTCTCGAAAGAAAATAGACATGACTCAAATTAAGAAATCAAATTGGAGTATTTAAATTTAAAATTGCTATAATAGACTTGTTACTACGACTCCATCTTTCTTTCCATGCCTTCTGATTTTGGTAAGAAAGTTCTGCACAGAAAACAACCAAATTAAAATTCCCAGACCAGAGGACAAAATGAATGATAAATCTTTCAAGGGAAATAACTTTTTGGAGTGTAATCTCTAAGTGAAAATAAATAAATAAAATAAAATAGAACGTATGGAGCAAGGAAGAACACTAATTACTACCAGATCAAGTTTTTTTGACAGAACTGTACAAATTCATAATATTTCTTAAATGATATCAGGTACATATTGGTCTAGATACATGATGAGATATGGTATAACGAATGATATCTACGTACACCATATAATCCAGAAACAGTTCCTAACTATCAGCGGCTCTAAAGACCGTAAGTAGCGAAAGAAAAAGGTTGACAACGTCTAGATAAAGTGCCACAGCAGCCCATATGTAATCGTCATAGGTGTACCGTTTGATCAGATTATCAGTATCGTACACAATGTACCCGCAGAATATAATTGACGCTACACAACCATAGATCATCACTGATATTTTTCCCAAGGGGAACAGTATCTGAAACATATAAAATAATTAAAACCCATACCAAATGAAGCATACATACAATTTTGCAAACAAATAAGAAACAAAATGAAGTGATGACATTAAAGTATAGATACGTACACACCTGAATCATGGAGAACACCAAAAGGACGAGAACAGCACCAAATAAAAAGGGCCCTAAGAAGTTGAAATCATAGCCTCTTCTTGCTGCCCAAAACGTGTAGAGTGTAAGACCCACAACCACCACAGCTGTTAAAATAACAGCTTCCAAAATAACCTTCCCTGCACAGCCAATTTAAGTTGGTCAAGATTTTAAAAATAAAATTAGCATAACAAAGAAAAAGGTACAAACTTTCTTTCCAGGTTCTTTCAGGGGAGGGAGGATGTGACATATTCAAGCTTAAGACAAGGCAATCTAATCATTTATCACATACACTAAATGCAATTATATACTGATTTCTAACCAAAAACTTGTTTGAAATGTAATTTTTGCAATACTGGAAACACCAATCGGCCCACATAAGGAAATGACTAGATATTTCAGATGTCCGTACACAAAAAAGAAAGGTAACAGAACAACAAAATAACAGCTTGTTTTATATTGTTAGTAATGTGCTAAAGCACTTAAATTACCCCCATAGTAAAGGCCTAAGCACCATTAAGGGTAAAGTTCTTTGCAGACACAAGGTAACAAATCCATAAAGATTCTAAGAGATGCCCAAAAGGACACTAAGCCTATTTTGTCATCATTTCTGTTGCATAAATAAATCCAAATTTTCTTGTAGCTAATATAGCCATCAATAAACAAATTCACATCAACACTCGAAAACCATCGGCAACTTCCTTTGGATATCAATTTCCACAGACTTTCTTTACACAGTAACAACAATACCACGCTATATTCCAGAATGTCGATAAAGAAATACATATTTAGCTTTTTCATATGATTAGTTCTTTATCTTCTCTTGTTTTATTGGTAGGTACACTATTACAATTTCTAAACCTTTTTAAAATTCTGTTTCAGTTAAAACACTTCCAATTTTAAAAGAGTGAATTTTCCCACTTCCATTTGACCCCGCTTATAAATTATTGAAGTCTCTGGTCCAATTCCAAAGGCCTGTTGAGAAAGATAATCTCATCTTATTATATTCCTATCACTTCTTTTCATTTCTCTATTATATATTCATTATTTACAGCTCACTAAACAGTCTGTGGTTAATAATATCCTTTAGATATCATAATCTTCAACTGACGGTTACATTAAGACTCTTATATAAAATTTGGATTCTCAACATTATCACGAGTTTGGACTCCCCATTTATGTGGGGTTTTATTTTCTGTTTATCAGTTCAATGCATTTTGGGTTAGTGATTAATTCAATACTGAATGAGAAAGTTGATGTTGATTATGAAACTCATTGCTCGCTTGCTGGCCGAAATCATTTAAAAAACTTACTCTTCAAAGTGATTAGATAATGTGATAACAAATCATTGGACTAACCCGATAAATAGGCACGTCAAAATAGCTAACCATTTTAATAGCACCAATACTACATATTTATCAATTACCTAAGAGAAGAAAAAAAAATCTGAATTTGATAATATAAGCACAAATCTATAATGGGAATTAAAAAGAAAGAAAAAATAAACATACCACTAGTAAACGCACAAGTCAAACCAATAGCAAAAGCAAAAGCAACCGTGAACACCCCAAGCAGTACAAAGTTCACCGGATGCCGTTGGTAGTAGTAGAATAACGGACACAATACTGCAATAAACAAACATTAAAACAAAATTAATTACACTTCACAGCATAAACTTCTAAAAAAATTGAATTAACAAAAAACAAAACGTACAAATAAACGGAGTGATGACAAGAACAATGTACAGTGCCAAACCGGCACCAGTTGAAACGAAGAAATTAGCGATTGGATGGACGGAGACCACGACGGCGCCAACGGCGATAGTCAGAAGCAGTTGAATGGCTACAATTGTGTATACCTTACGAATGAATGACCACCTCAGTTCCGGCGGCTCCAACATAATCGGATAGAGTGGGCCGTTATGTCCGGATTCGACGTCGTTCTTACCGAACTGTTGCTGAAACATCTTGCTATTCGACTGTTGCTGTAACAATGAAATTAACAATTTACTTGACTTCAACTACTCAGTTGAAAACTTATTTTTGTAGTTTCTGTTTGATGAATGTCGAGAGAAGATTGGAGACGATTATAAAGGCGCGTTTGCCATGGGAAATACAAGAGTGTTCGCGAATGGTCGTTAGGGCAAATGCCACCACGTTCCAGACTTCTCTGGTTTGCTCGATATATTTCTTCATTTTTAAGGAAAGAGTTGCCGTGTGAATTAAATTATTAAAACCAATTATATTTTCGACGCTAATAATTAAAATTTTATTAAATTATTTTATTTCTCTTGTTTTATGTATAACACGTTATTCCCATTTTGTTAGACTTATATTTGTGTGTGATCTTACAATTTTATTATAAATGTAATTGAAAAGTGTGATTTATAATAAAATTCTACATAAAAAATAATTTACATATTTATTATTAAAAAATCCCACTATAACAGATATAAATATAAAAAAAATACATAAATAATAAATGAGTTTTACATTTATAAAAAAAAAATTAGCAAAAATATCAATTTCTTTCATATAAAACATGTATGAAATGTCTTTTTCTTGTCAATTAAATTATATGATTGAATTTTGTTTTGCCAACGGAGCAGCCACGTTTGCCATGCTCCTCTTTGGAATTTGTGGCGAGGGTTGGGGTTGTGAAGATCAATTTTACTTGCAATAAAATCCAGATTTCGAGTCTCGTCCTATTTAATTAGATACACAATTAAGACTAATAGGGTCAGGAAAAAAACTAACGCATGTATTTGAACATGGCCAAATGGTCAAGTCTTGAATTAGAGAGAAAATGTTACCCTCTCCGGCATTTTGCAAAAGAAAATCTTATTTTGAAATTTGATAAATATTAATAATATTATTTTCATTTTATATCAACTCTAACGTTATGGACGATTAATTCAACTGGAGTGACATACAAATAAAAATATGATAATGATTTTTAAAGATCTTATAATATTTTTTGTTATGACCAATTTAAATGGAAGGATCGTTAGGTAAATTAATTTCTGGGGAGAAATGAGACTTAATTTTTTTTGTGGTGCAGAGGCGGCATAACTTCGAAAAAACTCTTCGAGTAGAAAAACAGAACATTATGATTTTCCTTTTTTGGTCCGTTCTGAAATCGGCTATGGCAGCCGGCCAACCTTATTCATGGTTGTCTCATGACACATGGCTCGGATAAAGCAGAACCCGAACCACTCCTCTTTGTAGTGCAAAGTGTGCACGCCAAAGCAGAATTCGGACTAATGCTACACGCTATACACGTGATTTTTTTATTTTTGGTAAAATTTGGGTGAGAGATTGACTGAGAGCAATTTGACTCGTTTCTATTATACTTATTCATAATTTTATTTAACATTTTAATAATATATAGCTTTAAATAATATAATTTAAATTAAAATTTCTTATTTAGTTTATCATACTAAATTATATTATTATTTTAAAAATAAATATAATTCAATATTTTTAATCAAATTTTAAATAGTTAAAATTTTCTGTCGATAGTTAAAAGTAAAAATACTTATTAAATATCTATATTCTTGTAAAGTTGCCAGAAAGGGAAGGCTCGTGCAATCACGTGTAGACATTCGTAAAAAGACCAACCTAATAAGCTTTCGCTTATGTTTGTCATGACTGGTCTTAATTTGAAAAAGATCATGACAGTCTTTTGAATTGACCTAACTGGAACCGGTCAGATTATATATCAAAAAATAATGTCTGTTGAGGGTTACCAATTTAGACCGATCTTGGACGGGTCATCAACCAGACTTTTTCTATTTGTTAATATAATTTTTACAATTTATAAGATTATTTAAATTCATTTTTTCTATATATAACTTTCATAACACTTTTATTTAATTAGTAATTCACGATTACACTTTTATTAAGTTAGTTAAAATAGTTATTTTATATAATTAGTTGTATAATTATGTTATACATGTAGTTATATAATTAGCTATTTTATATAGTTATTTATTTTATGCAGTTAGTAATTTATATAGTTATAAATTTATTTTTATAATATTTAATATTTTTTTATAAAAGAATATTAAAAATAAAAAGAGTAATTTTTATAATAAATTTATAATTTATGTAAGTATTTCACAAGACTTTTAAGACCTACTTGGGCTCAGGCCATGCTTGGGCCCAGGCCGGTATTTAACAAGAACCGATCCAAATACTAGCCTAGACCAAGTCAGTCTTTATTCTAATATATCCTCTTAATAGCAGTATTACGCACTGGATCTTCTTCCGTTTGATAGTTGCCGAGAGATATGGCAACCTGTTGAGCCTTTTTGGTCTTTTGAAAGCCCAGCCTAGTTCTAATTGATTTGGACTTTGACCAAACCAGTTTCGATCCGAGAATTGGTTCTCATACTTTTTGTGCATCTTTAGTCACTTGCATGGCTCACAAAATTCATTTAGGCTTTGTTTGATAGAAGAAAAATGTGTTCCGAAAAATATTTTCTGAAAAATGATTTCCGAAAAAATTATTTTCTAAAATAATCTTATAGTTTCTAGTATTTGATTAATAAGCTGAAAATGACTGTAAAAATATTTTTCTGTGTTTGATACCAAAAAATGAAATTGCCATATGAAAACATCTTGAAATTATGAAAAAAAATAATTTAACAAATATAATCAGAATCAAATTATGAAAAATTAATTGTGGAACATATTAATCCACTCCCATACTTAATAAACAAGAAATCTGAAAGTTGGAAGTGGAGTGGCTTGTTCCACCGGAAGTACCAAAATGCTGGACATGTGATGGAAGATGTGATTATTATTAGTGAATCATTAGAGTATTCCAACATTTTTCCTAATATCATTAGCCACTCCAAGGACAGTTAGCTGCTTTTGGTTAAAACCCATAACAGATTTGAGAGAATGAGAGTAAAGGGGGAAGTTGTAAGCATTCCCTGATGCTATTTGGAGCATAACTACAGCTCCAAGACCCACCCATGGTGGTCATGTTCCACCTTTCAGTGTCATAATCCTAGATGGATTCATGGCTTTTCTTGGACTGATATTTGGATTTTCAAACAACAATACATTCAAGAAGTTATTTACAATCATAATATTTTTCAATATATATACAACAAGCAAGATGTGACGCCCCCAAATTTTCATCTCCAAATCCACGTGAAAATCTGGTCGTCAGATATCATCTCAAGCATTGAGTAGCCAATATTAAGCAACTCACCCTGTTATATTACAAGGATCGGTCTCACAATGAATTACACAGCGGAAACGAATTTATATTAATAACAATATATCTATTCGATAACAGGGAAAGCGAACAGTGGTCGCATAAGGTTCTTAT
>JAUMHB010033237.1:0-61314 GCA_032359685.1 Pittosporum tobira | reverse complement strand
TGAATCGCTAAAAATTAATAAATACAGATAAAATTACATACTTAGTAGTGCGCGCTTTTAAATAACTCTTCTTGTTGTCGTATAGCATATTCATGATAATTCAAATTAAACGATTTAAGGTTATTTATTAGAGTTTATATAAAAATATAAATAACAAATGAAATTATATACTAAATAATATATAAACAAAATTATATTAATATAATTTAAGAATTAGGGCGTACATTAGGAGGTATATAGGCATATTTAATTTATAGACTAAGTTAAGATAATTTACGAGGCAAGTAATACAATCTAATTTTATATTAAATATTAATTAATACTAATACTATAAATACTAAAATATTAATTATAACATATATACTAAAATTATTATAAATACTATAATATAATATTAATCAATATTGTATTATTTAACAAAGGTAAACTGCATGCTCGCATAATTCAATTAGTTGAAGCCATTAGGTAGATATTTGTTCATGCTAACGTCTTCCATTCATGTTTCACTGAAACTGTTACATTTTATATATATGACAGCAATTGTGACTAGAGGTTGATACTTGATTATTACAGGTTAATAGTTTTAAGTTTTGCTTCCTTATATTGGGACACATATTCTACAGGGCTAGGATTTGAAAATTAATTGTTGGGCTAAATTAAAGAAAATTAAATTTAAGCTGAAAAATGGACCACAGCACTGACCAAGCTAAAGATGATGAATAATTGAGCAAACATTCAAATATCTCATTATTATATATAGGACTGCTCATTCTCTAGAATCCGAATCGGTATCAAAATTATTGAATCAGTATCAAACCGAATTGAGTTTTTGGTTCATGTCCCGGTACCGAACAGTTTGATCGGTTTCGGTTTCGGTTCGGAACATACTTTGGTTTGGGTTTTCGGTTCGGTTCGGTTCTGTCCCAATTTTTTTTTAAAAATAAATTTTTAAAAATAAATTTTAAATTTAACTTTTAAAATTATTTTTTCAAGTTTAGGAAGATTTTAACTTTAACTTCGCATTGTCTGGTCGCGTTATAGAAGTGATAATGTTCTGACTTCATCAACTTGCTGATATACCATACAGAATTCGCAAAAACATCCATCTTAAGTTTATGTTCTAATTTGGATCTTTTGTATTATTAATTGAAATATAATTAAAAAAAAATATTACTCTTCTCATTGGATTAGTTGAGTAAACGATATGTTGAAAAAATTGATTAATTAATTAATTTGTTTTTATTTAAAATTATTCTTGCTTCCTATGAATTAGATTATTAAAACTAATGCGGCTAAGGAAAAACTATCTATTGTTGATTAATCACTTGCTTGTTTTTATAAAGTAGTGATTGTTAATTAATTAATCATGTGTACATTAAATAAGATTAACAACACTTTACTTTTTATATACTAATAATAATAGAGCTTGATTTCCTTGATTACATAGATAGCACTAAGATGGGGATCAAATCCCGATCTTTAAAAAGATGATTAGTCCTTTACGACAAAATATCCTATATATATATATATATGTAATTCGAGCTTGCTTTTTCTCAGCAGGTATGATACTAATCAGTATGTGATATGTTTGTTTATGATCGCAGTCAGTTTCAACACGTAAGCTTCGAAAAGATACTTGAATGAGTGCATCTTTACAATCCAGGTGTGCATTCCTCATTGCCCCGTCAACTTCTTGTTTTCCTCTTTCTCGTATGCTTGCAAATCACCACCGCCGCCGCCACCTTTTTTTTTTTGCTATTACTTTCTGGAATCTTGATACATATTCAAGAAGAAAGGAACAACCGCATTAGTTCCAAATTATGGAAAAAAAAAAAAACAAAACCCTGAAACTCCTAGAGAGAAAAGATTAATGGAGTAGAAGAAAAGGAAATTTCATGAATTAGTGGAAGCAGTACTGTATACAGTTTTAATAAAGAGAATTCTCAATTCTCCCTTGTGCTTGGAGCTCCCAAACAACCGAAAGTTGAACACCAACTGTAGCAGTGGTTGATTTTAATCTCAGAGATAATTTAAAATAATAATAAAAAAAAAAAATACTTGGTTTCAACTTTCATACTTAGTGGGAGGAATGGGAGAGATAAAGTTAAAAAGATCTAAAATTAAATGCAATTGTAAAACATGGGGCTTGTTCATGTTCTATGTTGCCGTAGTGCTTGATGGGCATTATTCATGTGGTGGCAGATTATGCATCACTTGCCTAGTTGCCTACCACACTTGCTAATGCCACGAATATTAGCTATTAACAATGGTAAAGAAAGTTTTCTTTTTTTTTTAAAAAAAAACAAAAATAGAGATTGAAGCAATCACACAAGACACAAAATTAACGTATATAATTTACTGTAAATTAAGATTACGTCCATAGCAGACGTTATAATTCAATCACTATTTGTGAAAAGATTATATACACGATATCTTTTTTATGTATTAGAATACAAAAAATTATAATTTAACTATAAATACAAAATTAATCTAAAACATTGGGGCCGAGGCGCTGCCCCTAAATGCCACGCCAAATTACTCACGGTGGAACACAATAGTTGGATAGCTTTAACAGTCCCTTGCAAAAATAATGACTCACTACTAACAGGTATGGGCCGTATGGCTACCCGGTTACTTGTTAAGTGCACGTGAAGAGCACGTGTAAACTGACAGCAAGCGTCAAAGAGATGAAGACGACAATGAGATGAGGCATCTTCAGCTCTCCACTGATTTGATTTCAGTCGTATCCACTTCAGGGTTCCTGGGATGATCATTAAGGGGATCGGACAAAATCAAATACAACCCTACCTAGCTGACTTGCATTTCTAGCCATGAATTTTACTAGTCTTGTGATAATTGCCACAAGTTTAATTCAAACTTTCAAAGAATAAAACTGTTGAACTTAAAGTACGGTTAAGATTTATGGGTGACTTCTTCTTCTTTTTTTTTTTGGGCAATAATTAGGTCATTACCCAAATTTTTGATAGATAATATGACTTTCGTTTTCGGTCTTAAGTTTACCTATATTTGTGTAAAATGGCTTCTAATGGAAGCGTGTACACTAGTATGAACAACGTGTCGAATAAATTTCGTCTTGAGCTTTAAAGCAAGTAGAACCTGCTGTCAAACAATAAATATAGCATTGAAATTTATTTCTGTTTCTTGATGAAAAAGGTGAATACGTTAACATAATGATAATAATTGTACTTTGCCAAATTTGACACTGCTTTGACCAATGTGTGTTATTGGGACTACGTTGCCAACCCCCTACTTCCTGGAAAGTTTCCGTTCACCTTTCTTTAAACTGCAATAACATAAACATTAAATTCATTTGCACCCCTTTCTTTATCTCTATTTTCACATATTGAGAAAATGAGATGAAAAATAAAAGGCGAAAGGTGTTGTTTGTGGGGCAGCAAAAGCACTTAGAACACAAAAGACATGGTGTAGCACTGTGGTTCACAACCTGCATAATCAATTCATGCCATACAAGTTAGAGATGAGGGAGATGCTGCTATTGCATTATAATGCATGCTCCAGATTCCGTTTACTTCCCATCTTATCTTTCATTTCGCAAATCAACATCACCTTATTATTTTCTTTTTATCCTAAATTAAGAATTATAAATCAAAAAATATCCAGAAAAAGAAAAGAGATAATTAACGGCTAAATTTTTTTATAACATTCAATGCGCAATACTGGGGTAGGCCTAATCTCTACCAAGCAGTGATCTGTCTCGAACAGATAGCGGAGACTCACTTTATGTTACAAATATTTGCCTATAAAAGGAGAAGCTTCCAAAGGCAATTAAGTATGAGATGCAAGGTAGAAGAAGAGAAGAAGATCATTAATTAGTTTCTGAGTTCTCTTTTCGAGACTCTTTCCTATTTAGAGTTTGAAAAATGGTTAGTATAACAGTGTATCTAACTTATTATTTGCCATTTTATTGATTCTAATAAAGTTTCTTGATTATATTAATTATAACCACTAATTGCATCTCTCTCTCTCAGGAGGGGAAAATGAGTTGGACAGCTGCTGATGCTGTAGACTGCAAGGGATTCCCTGCTGACAGGTCTAAAACTGGTGGTTGGTTTCCTGCTGCACTTATTCTAGGTTTGTTTATTTTCCATAATTCAAAATAATTGAAACTAACTACAATATTGTTTAAAATTATTCCCTTGAAACCTTTAGTTAAAACGATTCCCTTAAAACTTGCTAACTGTTCTGAGTATTTTGAAATGTACAGGGATTGAAGTATGTGAGAGGCTTTCTACAATGGGGATAGCTGTAAATCTTGTGACATACCTGGGTGGAATAATGCATGTGCCCAGTGCAGCTTCAGCCAATATTGTTACGGATTTCATGGGCACATCTTTTCTCTTGTGTCTACTTGGAGGCTTTCTAGCAGACTCTTTCCTTGGCAGATACAAGACAATTGTAATCTCCGCTTTAATCCAAATGCTGGTCAGTCTTAAATAGCCTTTATCTAGAAATGAGAGTTTCATTTGACTTCTTTTTCATGATAAAGCTTTCCTGAAACATCTTTAGACATGGTTTTATAATTGTTTCAAATGTTTCAGGGCACTGGAACGTTAGCAATATCAACCAAACTGCCGCAGTTAAGGCCACCAGCTTGCAAGTCCACTGATATGAACAATTGCAAACAGGCAAACGGGTTTGAAATGGGAATTCTATACATGGCTTTATATCTAATCGCTTTAGGGACTGGAGGCCTGAAATCCAGTGTTTCGGGATTTGGAACTGATCAATTTGACGAAAAAGATGAGAAGGAGAAGGCACAAATGGCATTTTTCTTTAACAGGTTTTTCTTCTTTATTAGCATGGGAACTTTGACGGCAGTTACCGTGCTTGTTTACATACAGGATGAAGTGGACCGGAGCTTGGGATATGGAATTTGTTCTGTGTCGATGCTAATAGCAATCCTGATATTTTTATCTGGGAGTAAAAAATACAGGTACAAGAAAAGCCATGGAAGCCCCATAGTTTACATTTTGCAAGTTATTTCAGCTGCTCTAAGGAAGAGGAAGACGGTGCTTCCTTACAATGTTGAGTCATTATATGAAGATTCTCCAGAAGCCACAAGAATTCATCATACCGATCAGTTCCGGTTAGTTCTCTTTATGAATCATAAGCTTGGAAGACAACAGAATAAGAACATATTTGTTTCACAAAAAGTGTCCCATAGAATATTTGCAAATATTAAGGATATATCTTAGTTCCACATTTATCCTAAAATAATAAAATGTTTTGTGTAGTAGTTTTGGTATGAATATGTATAGAATATTCTAATGAGACTCTTTTTTTTGGACGGAAGAGTACTCGTTAATGTTACATGCCTTTTGTACCAGGTTCTTGGACAAGGCTGCAATCGTTGCAGAAGGAGATTTTGAGACGAACTGTGCAAATTCAGCTCCAAATCCTTGGAAGCTATGCTCAGTGACAAGGGTGGAGGAAGTGAAAATGATGGCAAGACTACTACCAATTTGGGCCACAACCATCATTTTCTGGACTGCTTATGCTCAAATGATCACATTCTCGGTTCAGCAAGCATCCACCATGGATAGGTTTATAGGAGATTTCCAAATCCCAGCAGGCTCTCTCACTGTTTTCTTCGTGGCAGCCATTTTGATTACTCTGGCAGTTTATGACCGTCTAGTCATGCCATTCTGGAAGAAATGGAAAGGAAAACCAGGTATAATTGAAAATGTAGAGTTTTATTTGGATCCCAAGAAAACAGCAATATTTAGGTATGAAAATATGAAATTATAATGACACAGTCCGCATCTGGACCAGAATCAGGACCTAATCACGGTAACAAGATCACCAGTTGGTTCATTTTGACCCACCTCAGGTCAGCCAAAAAGTATTACAAGTTATGGATAATCTTGGTAGTATGTGGAATGAGACTAGGGTATTACAGAAACATACTAAACATCTACAAATCTACTAATTAAGAACATGCGCTTACCATATGGAACGACGAAAACTAATTAATTCTTGGAGTTCTATACCAAGAAAAAGAAAATTTTAAAAAAAAAATGACAACTATTTGCACTGTGCACCAGGTTTTACCAATTTACAGAGAATTGCCATAGGCCTGATCATGTCAACAATAGGAATGGGAGCAGCAGCACTAGCCGAGAAGAAAAGATTGTCAGTCGCAAAATCCGCGGGCCGCACCACCACAACTCTGCCAATAACCGTCTTTTGGCTAATCCCACAATTCTTTCTAGTGGGCTCAGGAGAAGCCTTCATATACACAGGGCAGCTCGATTTTTTCATAACTCAGTCACCAAAAGGAATGAAAACAATGAGCACCGGGCTCTTTCTCACAACTCTGTCCCTCGGTTTCTTCATGAGCAGTTTGTTGGTATCGGTCGTGAAGAAGGTGACAGGAACAACAGACGGGCAAGGTTGGCTTGCAGATAATATAAATTTCGGGCGGCTAGATTATTTTTACTGGCTTCTGGCCATACTTAGTCTGGTAAATTTTGTGATATACCTTATTTGTGCAATGTGGTATAAGCCACAGGACGCTAAACCTGCAATGGAGATGGAGACCATGCGGAATGGTGCCTTTGCAGAGGAGAAGTGCTAGTGAATGGTTATGTGTTTTCTTTTATGTTGCCATGTAAATAAGGAATGGTTTGGGTATCTTTAGTCTTTTTTTTGGTCTTTTGTATTTCACCAACGGAGTGACTTGGGTGTGATCTATTTTCGTCTTTCTTTAAAGAATATGGTTGTTCTATGGCTTCAAACGTTTATTTTCTTGCCTGTTCTCTCTTGTTCCGTATGAAATTAAAGTTTTAATACCATGTCACCATTTAATTGCGAGCTTTAGCTCTTAAACTGTTGGAAAAAATGGACCAACAATTTAAATCAATTATTTAACATAAAAGCTCGGTTTTCACCCACTAATACCATCATTCTGCACCCCATAATCGGAATCATCTTCTTCTTCCACATCCATCAACACTTTTAGTTGATACTAATATTTAATAGAGTTTCGTTGTTGAGATGCACGGATGCCATTGAAGTTTCAACTCTCAAGTCCTTTTCATCTTCATCTTTCGGTCACTTAAGAGCTCTTAATAACAAGTACTACTGTAATTATGAGTGTCTTTAATTGTGTGATAAGGATTACTCTCTAGGTCGGGTAGGTCGGACATGGAGACAGAGAGATGAATGATGAAAATAATGCGACGTACATTTTCTTGGTCATTATTAAAAAATAAATGGTCCATCTTATCCTAAATATTGAATTTTATTATTTTTGGTCAACAATTATTAAAACCAAAAAAAATAATTTTATGAAATTATATTTTTAACGTGCTCAAGTCATTATTAATTATTAGGACATAGCATAGCTATATATTACTTCAAAGATTGAAGATGATGGTTGCACATTCAAAAATTTGCATTGTAGTCAAATGATGTGCAATTATCAATTATAAGATGGAGAAAATCAAGACTTGCTATAAATTAGGATTTGTATATATTAGCACCAATCCAAAAATAAATTAAACTTTAGGTTAGTTATAGGCTGAAACCTTTTCAAGTAAATACTACTTGGATTATTAGAATCAGTTTTGACTCTTGAAGCTGATGGAGAGGTGCAAAGATCAATCGATCCAAACGCACCTGATAAAAATTTGAACCAAAAATGAGTTACAAATCAATTTTAAAATGAGCCGGCTCTTAATTTTTTGCCACTTTTAGCCATTTTAATTTTTAGGTGTACTCCCAAGTTTTTCGGTTTGGAGAGTAGTGAATGCTCCTCCTGTCATAAACCGTAAGAGCCAAAAGCGACACAATCTGCAGGCTTCCTCCTCCTACTGTAAACAAACAGCTACCAGATAGAATTGGATAAAACAGGATTATGTTAAACGGCTAAAAGCTGTGTTAACTGTCTAGTTTCTTGTTTAACTACTTATTTTTCCCAATATCTATCCGATCCCAACCCTACCCAGGCAGCTCGGCTCGACTATGAACAGAACCAGAGCCCCACTACAGTCTATCTAATTCACTTAAACTATATGTTGGATTCACACAAAAACGCGCGCGCACCGTACAAACGTGGCTTAAAACATCAGGGGACAAAATTATCGCTCACGTTATCAGTTTCTCATTCTAGACCAAACAAACACTTGAAACCAAAACTACAAAATAAAACAACAGCTTATGTTAACGAGATGGTGGCAGTATAATACTCATTAAAGATAACTGGCTCTTACGTGTGGTTTCTGCGAACAATTTTTTTAAGTCCAATATAAAGTCAAATGCAGCAAACGGATGATTGAATCTGAAGATAATGCATGTTCAGCAAGGTTCGGGGGTAGTTCATTGTCATGCGGCATTCATTATAAGGAGATTGACCAATAAACACAAATACAGGCACCAACTTTGATGCTAGAAACATTATTTGGCAAAAGACATGCTTCCAAGTTCGCAAATTTATATCAACAGCGAAGTACTTGCTCTCCTAACGAAAAGCCTCATCTGAATTTTTATTTTTAGGGCCTGGTAAGGTAACCATAATCAAGACAGGTTCAACTTGAACACAGTTAGAATTAAAATGACTGTCCGAAGGACGAAGACTGAAGAAGATGAGAAGCTGAATTATATTCATGGCTCAACCAAAAAATAACTACAATTAGTAGATCATACTCGGTGCTTCCATCTCAAAGTAAAATCATGCATACTGCTAATTTTCATGGACTGCTCAAAGAGCTATTGCAAGTTCGTTAACAATCAAAAAATATATAGATGATTTGAAATTTTCTTCATCAACAATACCTAAACATTATCATTTTTTATTTTTTTTGGTTCCCCTCCTTGATAACCCATTTGGAATCCAACTAATATGAGATTGAACACTTCTGTCGGATCCATAAGGGGGAGTTCTCCCCACATCATCTTTTTGCTATGCACAAGATTTAAACTCGAGACCTGTGTATCAAAGACTAAGTTCTTTCCGCTCGACCCCAACGTCTGTTGGTACAAAACATTATCATTCTTCAAAAAAAAAAAAAACACCAAATAAATAAACATGTAATAACAACTCGTTTGCATTCAGTGATTTTTTACTGATAGAAGTAACTTCCTCTAAGCGGGAGAGAAAATAACCGTCGAGTATCAACAATCAAAAACCCATCAAATATAATCGGCAATATGGTTCTAAATTTGGGATGCTATTCTGAAGTTCATTAATAAATCACATCAAGTTTTCATTTCATTAAGTTGGAAAGTTTTGTGGCATTGGTGGGAATGACAACAATAACTTTTACTTAGCCTATTTATGAGAGTAATTTACATTACCAGCTGCCATGCATCAAAACACAGCTTAGATAAGTAATAACAGAACAACGTCCATGTCACGTCCTTTCATGGAAAGTAAAAATAAGGAAATGCAATTATTCGATAAACAAATCGAGGACCAGTTCAGAAAATTTAATACGTAAGTTAAAGGTCTTCAACTCTTTCTCAATCACATACATGAATTGATTGGAACTGTGGGTTTAAACAATAACCTCAATTCACCAATAATATCAAGTGACAAAGAGTAACATTAAAAATGATAATTAGAGTATAGAGGGATAAAATAAAATTTTCATTCCAACAAAACACATACTCAATGAAAAATCAACGAGCAAGTGAACGAAAGATCCCAAGTCTTCATTGCCCCCATCCTTTCCACTAGTATCCACTACCCATCCATGAAACTAAAAACAAAGTAAAAGTTTTCATCAAAATTACTTCTCAGATTCGTTCTTCTTTTGCCCACCTTCTCCTTCTTTCTCTTCCAACAACCTCCCGGCCTCCTCATCAGCCTGTTGTGCCTTCTTCTGTGCTTCCTTTGCCTTCATCGCCTGCAACTTCGCATGATTATAATACGCAACGCCCAAGAAAGCCAGCCCATACCCAAACAAATTAATGGGAGTCACTGTATCCTTTATCACAGACCACGAAAAAGCAATCAGCAACCAATCCTTAACGACACCAGCAACATTCATAGTCAGAGCTGATGTCTTCCCCACAAGCAAAAACACAGCAAGATTCAAAGCAAACGCACAAACCGAATTGGTCCCAAAAATCAAATAATCAAAATGGAAACTCGAAGTCTCCTTCAACAAAGGGAACTCCATAATAAACCAAGGCACAGACAAGAAAACCAAACAACACGGTGCAACATAATAAAGCGATGTAATCGGATTCAACGAAATTCCCTTTGCATTCAAAAGAATTTGAATCATAACCAACCGGGTGGCCTCAAATGCCACTGCTCCCAGTTGCAAAACCACCCCAAATGTATCAAATTTGGCCTCCCCATAAGCAGCAATTGCAACACCAAATGAAATTGACAGCATATTAGCCATTGTATCAGATTTAAAAGATTCCCTTTTTAACATAACCCCAATAGAATAAACGGCAACAGGCATCAGGGCTTTTAACATTTGAATAAACGAGACCGATAAATAAATATAAGCAGAGTTGGACAACCAAAGGCTAAGAGAATAGAGTAAACCGATTGGGACGACGGATTTGAAGTAAAGATCGCGAGACATGGTGACAGGCTCGACAAGCTTCAAGACTTTGACAAGTAGATAAGCGAGGGACGAACAAAAGCCCATGTGGATCATGGTGAGGGAGATCGGGTAGGGCCAGTTGTACAACTTGCGATCTAGGATGTACTTGTTGTAGACGATGACGGAGAAGCTGAGGAAGATCCATACGGAGACGTAGGCATAGGATAGCAAGATGCTCTTCACTACGCCTTCGCTCAGCGCGCCACCTTTCCCCATTGCAAATAATGGATCTTGGTCAGTTTTGTGATGAAGGAAGAGACAAAGGCCCAATCTTGATCCTGATTCGGTTGAAGTAGTGTTTGGTTGGTTTGATTATGTACTCAGTACGATCAAATAGGGAAAGATTGAGTTTGGAATGTGAAACTTGAGGCAGAGAGACGATGAAAAAGGAAACTGGGTTAGGCGTTACAGATGTAGAGTAGGTGTATATATGGACTATGAAGTTTGACCGAGTAATTAATTTGTTTTTCTTTTTTCGTTTTCTTTTTTGTTTGTCTGAAAGATCATGGTGATTAGTCGGAGCCAATTATGGCTTTTAGTTTATTTAAGCCCTTAATAGAAGTAGTATTTATTTATTTTTAATGAGAAGTATTTATTTATTTTACAAAATCTAGTATTGCTACTTTTTTTCCTTTCTGTCAAGTTGGTCACAAGAACAAAAAAAAAAATATTAAAAATGTCATTGTTTTTGTGGTTGTTAGTAGTGGAACTCATTATTATTTTGTTGAATTTTAAAGTTTAACTGGTAGATCACTTCACTTATATTTTAAATATTTTATTACATAATAATCGATCTATTGAGGACCGTATTTGAATTAAAACTACTTTTTTTTTTTTGGTTTAGTTAGTGGTAGCATTTTTTCAATAAATCCTTTGACATATTTCAATGTATTAAAATATTTTAATATAAATAGGTTACATAATACTATAAATATGCAGTGAAATTTTGTTATTATAAATAATAACATTAGTTAACAACGTAAATAGATGGATGATAATCATTGAATGGTCAAATTCGGGTGAACTAGCCAATTAGGTCGACGCCTAAATTCAAATATGACCGACTGAAAATTTGCATCCATTTTTCACTAGACTTCCCCACAAAATACTACCTCCGGAAAACAATAGTCCAGATTTTTGATATTTTTGACATAAATTTTTAGACGTTTTAAAAATTGATATAAATTTTTAGACGTTTTAAAAAAATATATATATATATATATATATATATATATTTCTTATATTTTAAAATATTTATATATTTTTTAATATAATAAAAATATATTAAATATATAATATATAAATATATATTTTTAAACTTTGTAAAACCTGTACCAAAAAAGTATCTAAAATTTTGTTAATACTTTAGGATAGAGAGAGTATCTCACAAAGATGACTTGCATACACCCAATTTTAATAATAGTCGTGGGAGACAAACACGTATTTATGCAATCACTCGATTACGTGAGAATAAATATTTTAAATAATATATTTTTTAATAATAATTTATTAAGAGTATAATTATTAAAATATTTATATAATTACGTGAACATATATTTATATTTTTTTCCCTATTTTAATATATTATTGAATCAATTCTGATAAAATAAGGTGTCATATTTAGAAACTAAAGTATTGAGAACTAGAGACGTCAATTTGATCATTTCACTTCAGTATTTTAAAAAATGATTGACAAATTTAGATTACAGAAAAATTGTCTAGCGTTTAACTAAAAATTAATTGGATGAAAATATTAATTTAATTTAATTAGTAAAATATTATGTAAGATTAAATTAGAAATTAATTATATCTAAATAGAAATTCTTAAATCACTATTTGACTATGACGTATAAAGTCAAATATTGGAGAAATTAAATTAAAGATTTTAAGAGAGTTTGCTACTTCGTAAATTCAGTTGGGACGTGCAAAACTAAAACAAATAATAAAACTATAAAAATACTTAATTGGGTTTGGCCGTGTTTCCATGTGAAATACAATATCACCACCAAGAAGTCACGCGGATCGGGGGAATTTCCACATGGGACTGATGACTTTTAAGTATTGAGGGAAGTAGCATTGACCTTTGACTTTTAGCGTGACGTGTCCTTTACTGTCTAATTTTCTCCTTTACTTTTTGTTTCCTTTTCTTTGTTCGGTTACAGACGGGCCATACACTTTCATTTTTTTTAAGATAATGATAAATTAAAATTATAAACATATACAGTTTTTATTAAATTTTTAATAATTAAAAGTTTATATTAATAATTAAGAGTGAAAATATTTTTGATATTTTAATTTTTAAAAAACTTAATCTGTATATTATAAATTATATATTAGCATATTTTGATTATTATAAATAAATATAAATACTAATATATTGAAATAAAATAGAGAGAAATATAATGGAAAGGAACCAAATCCTTTCGTCTCTTTGAGTTGGATATGATGGAATCAGTTTAAAACAAAAATACAAAAGAAAAAAAAAAAAATTATTTCACACAAATAATCTAATTTTTAATTATGATACAATCTCATTAAATTCAGTGTGATAAATACATCAATCACTATATATTATCCTGGTAAGTAGTAATTTACTATATATTTAAAGATAAAAATGAGATATATATATTTTTAAAGTTTACAAATGAGATTTTTTTTTCTATACCGAATGAGTTAGAATTTTAATATTATATTCAGTTAACTATTAATCCCAACTTAATTGTTTTCTTCACGTCCGCAAAAAAAAAAAAAAAAAAAAAAAAAAAAAAAAAAAAAGGAACTTGAATTTCCCCTTGAAATCAAGTCACATGCAGAAAATTGTATTTTATGAATTTTCAGTTAGCAAGTGCGAGTGTGTGACGTGCGTGAAGCATATTCTACGCGACTTCGTTACATTGATGCTCTCTCCCTTTCAAACCTCTGGCGGACAAATTAGGGGCGGCCATAAAAACACCAAACACGTTGAAGTATTGAACCATGACAACAACTCCTCCCAGATTTCATATATATATTGAATTTTCAAATTCGTGTTAACAAAAACATTGAAGCATAGATTACCACGCTAATGTTGTGTTTGGATCCACATTACGTAAATAATAAGAATGAAATAAAATAATAGTATGTATTAAAATGAAATGTTTAACTAATACTAAAATTTAAGTAAAAAATGATGTTAAAAATAAAATAGATGAAACCTAGATCCTTCAAGTGGAATAAACATCATTTCCGGTTCACACATTCTCATCATTTTCGACTAAAATTTGGTTGTTAACAATACATTTCATTGTAACACCACTTTTTTTCAATGTAAATTTCATTTCATTTCTATTACTTACGTTATAGAAAACCAAATGCAACATAAGCACGTTGCATTTGATATGTGGGCCGCAACAAAATTTATTTTAAAATTGAAGATTTATTTTAAAAATAATTCCTATGAAAAAAAAATTGTTTTTACAAAATATATATTTACCATCACATAAATGAAACATTACGTTCTTGCCTCTTGAAAAATCCACATATTTCTGATGTTGGATCATACACAGACCAAATCCACTTGACCTTATTGTCCTAAGAATACTACTTATTCTTTACCTCTTTCAACATTGAAACAACAAAATTATCCAATTTCCGACACTGAATTCATGATTACTTGTATATATCTCACGCTACAAAGAAAATGTGGTTGTAAGTCAGAAGATGTGATGAACAACACAGTAATATCAATTTGATCATGTTCTATAGGATCAGATGACCTTCCACAAATGTAAACATTAAGAATGGCCTACAATGTGTGAATGACTATCCATACCATTTTTGAATGATTTTACTCAACAATGCACACTAAGAATCAAGAAAAGTTAATGATATGTAATTGACTACTATTTTATTTTTTTTATTTTTTTTTGATAAGTGAAAATATGTAATTGACTCTCCGTACCACTTTCAAATGATGTTACTGAACAATATACACGACATTGAATAATGAATCAAGCATTTTGCATATTTCCTGTGCCCGAGGATTAAAAAAATTACCTGCTACAAATTCTTCAACCACTCCGTCCACCTCTATGACGCTGCAGCCAGGAGTCTTCTTCATTCCCGAGTCTGAGGTCAATTTTCTCACTGCTTTTGCCTCACGTTCCCAGCCAGCTTCCCTATAGATATTATAAGATAGCACATGAGTCCCACAATCAGCTACTCTCATATTGGCCAGTCTTTTCCATACTCTGTCACCGATTTCAACATTGCCGTAAATTCTACAAGCACCCAGTAAAGCTCCCCACACATTGGCATCGCTTTCTCCAATTCCGCCCATCCTCTCCTCTATGAACTTCTCGGCTTCGTTTAACCTACCAGCTCTTGATAAAAGATCAACCACACATGCATAGTGCTCGTACTGGGTTTCAACCCCATATATGGAATCCATCTGTTCAAACAAACAAAGGCCCTCCTTAACCAACCGAGCATGCGTACAAGCAGTGAGGACAGCAACAAAAGTAGTCTCGTTGGGTTGCACTCCACTCGATACCATTTTAGTGAATAGGTAAAGCGACTTTCCTACATCTCCATTCAATGCAA
This sequence comes from Pittosporum tobira, assembly GCA_032359685.1. Taxonomy (NCBI): domain Eukaryota; kingdom Viridiplantae; phylum Streptophyta; class Magnoliopsida; order Apiales; family Pittosporaceae; genus Pittosporum; species Pittosporum tobira. The sequence goes on along the minus strand of JAUMHB010033237.1, from coordinate 46,126 downwards.
CCCCAGAAATTATAGCATTCCATGAGCCAGTATCCTTAGTAGCAATGCCTTTAAAAACTGATACAGCTGATTCTAGATAACCGCATTTTGAGTACATATCAACCAAAGCAGTGGCCAAGATTGGGTTTGAGTCTAGTTTAGCCCGCTTGGCATACGAATGAACCCACAACCCTTGTGTCAGTGCACCAAGATGAGCACATGCCGTTAACACACTCACAAGAACTGACTCGTTCGGTTTTATACCCTCCTCTTGCATGAGTGAAAATAAGTAAAGCACCTCTTTGAAGTCACTGGCTCGTGAATATGCTGCCATTATTGCGCTCCAAGAAATCACATTTCTTTCAGGCATTTCATCAAATAATGATCGTGCAGTCTCAACATCCCCTATCTTACCATAACCATCAATGATCACAGTCCACAAAACCACATCCCTCTTAGGCATTTCATCAAACAGCACACGAGCAATTCCCATATCTAGATTGATTGAATAGAACTCAATAAGAGCACTTCCAACAAAAGGATCGTCACAAAATCCGAACTTTAGAACATGGGCATGAGCCAAACATCCAATTTTCTTAGACCTAGGGCCAATTAGTACTGAACAAGCCTTAATCAAAGGGGGAAAAGTATAATTATTAGGCATAAAACCATAAGTTAACATGTTCATATAACAAAGAATGGCTGGTACGGGTGAATTTATCTGAACGTTTCCTCGGATCATGGTATTGTACATGAAGGTGTTACGATAACTATGGTTCTGAAAGATCGAATTAGCGTAGGGAAAGAACGAGGCGTTGCTGGAGGTTGCGGCCACGGATAGAATTGGTCCTATGGCAACCGGATTTTCGGGTAGATGGGATTTGAGGAGGTGGGCATGAAGTCGCTTGAGTTCGTTCAAGGTCTTGCATTTTTGTGAGAGGTAAGCGATTGTGGTGTTTGTGTGGGTTTGAACGGTTTTTTGAATCATTTGAAGGGACCATGAATAAGGCGGGACATTTGTATCGAGTGAGAGACCGACTTGTTTGGGAGTGTCTTATAAGCCAACCTATTCATAAGTCAGTTTTAAGTGTTTTGATCTTTTATATATATATATATATATATATACAAAAACTGTTTTTTAGTTAAATTTAAGTTGCAAATTTAGTTTGTGTTGCTCTACAAAACAAGTCCTTAATCAACAATTTTTTAGTATTTCTTGAATTTTAATTTGTCAATCAGTATGATATAAAATTATAATTAAACAAAACATAAATTCTATAAAATGATCATTTTTCACGATCTTATTCATATTGTTGGTATTATTAAAAAGGGTAAATTTTTCAGAAATGGACAATACTTGAACCCTAATCAATGTCAGGGAATGGTGGCCAAATCAAGTAGTCAATCCTTTGACTCATTCATCTGTAATCTGAATCACCTTTTTCCCAACATTATCTCCACGAAATAGTCCAACAAAGGCCGATGGCACACTTTCCACACCTCGGGAGATATCTTCAAGTGCTTGCATTTTTCCAGTACGCAAGTGATCAGTTGTATTTGTAATGAATTCTGGGAACATGGACATATAATCACCAGCTAAAAATCCCTGGATCGTGATTCTCTTATAAATAACGTCTATCATATTGGGTGCAGCTCCTCTTTTAGTATCTGTATATTCAGATATCACACCACAAACAGCAACTCTACCAAATGTGTTCATGTTAGCAATTGCTGCTTCTAACATCTCTGCCCCTACATTGTCAAAATATATGTCAATCCCATTTGGAAAATATTTTTTGAGAGCTGATTTTAGATCAGTTTCTTCTTTGTAATTGAATGCTTCATCGAAACCGAGCTTCTCTTTCAGTAAATCCACCTAAAAGTCGATCAAACATAAATAAAATTTAGTTCGAGCACTGAAAACTTCTCTAACATGCTACTACATACAGTTCCTTGCAAACAAAAAAAAAATCACAAAATTATGGACTTTAAATATAAATACTCCGTATTATTTTTCTCATTTTTACCAGTAAATATAAAATTATTTAGGTACTGATGATGACATATGTGAGATTGTGATTTTAAAGCTTAAATACATTGTGATATTTTATATTATTATCATTAAAAATAAAACTTTTTTGTGAACAAAAGATTCGCGCATGTCACTGTTTTTGCGGAACGGATGAATATTACATTATGATGTTGGATTACCAAACTGGTCCACCAAATCTATGAGTTTTTCTTGGAAACTTGGTGTTTGTTTGATAATAATGTTTAGAGATTATAGAATTTCAATGCATCAAAAGATCATGTTTGACAAGTTAAATCTAAGTTTAAAAAATTAAATTTGCACTATAAAACTAACTTCAATAAAAAAAACTTGAAGTTAAAGTTAGCTGTTAAACGTGATCTAATGACTCATAAACATTGCTACTGAAAAAGCCCTAATCCTTAATGGCTGTTTGAATAAAGATTCTTAATGATAAAATTATGTGAAGAATCAAATCCAGTTAAAATGTTAAGACCTTTTTCTTGGTACCAGCACAACCAACTACATAGCAGCCAAAAAGTTTAGCATACTGTCCCACCAAATTGCCTACTGATCCAGAAGCAGCAGATACAAAAACTTTCTCCCCTTCCTTTGGTTTACATATGTTGAAGAAGCCACTATAGGCTGTAAGTCCACTAAATCCTGTAAAACCCAAAAAAACATAAGACATGATTTCTAATAAGCTAGATGAAACTCTCATTTCAGGACAAAATTAATATCAATTTACCTAGAATTCCAATATGGTAAGAAAATGGAAAGCCCGTGGAGTTCAATTTGCTTAAATTGCTTCCCTCTCTCACAGTGCTATACTCAGCCCAGGTGATAAGCCCAATAACCAAATCATCCTTTTCAAAATCAGGGTGTCCAGAAGCCACAACCTTCCCCACCCCATAAGCATCAATTGCCTACATTTCCAAACAAATCAAAATATTCACAAGTATCGTAGAAATACAACATAACTTATGTCCAGAGTGTCATGAAAAATAGAAATTTAAAAAAGTTGTATACAGAATAAGTCAAATGAGACGTTCATTGACTCACCGCGCCAAGAGTAATGCCAACTGCATAACTTGAACCGCTTGTCTGTGAGGAGCTCAGGCTCTTCATCCGGTTTAATTGGTATGGGTCGATCGACACATATATGTTTTTCACTATAACATCTTTTGATCCAGAAACAACGGATAGAGGAAGTGTTTCACTTTTAAGCTCAAAGTCAGACTCTTTGGGTGCAGCATCTATGTGAGCCTTCAAAGTTACAAATCTGCTTGTTACTTCCATGAGAATTTCTTCCTTCTCTGGATAAGAAAGCTCTTAAAATTCAGATGAAAGGAGTGATGGATATTTCTCAAACTGGCTTAATCCATTTACTAGGCACATGACTATTATTTATATGTAACAAGTCAGGCCACTTATATTGGCAACTGGGGTATATCTGGGGGTATTAAATGTGAAAAATAAAAAGATGAATAGTTCCCTTTTTAGAGGCAAATGGTAATTAATTAAACTGCAATATTTACGAGTTCATGATTTTTTCTTTAAAAACGGTGAAATTGCAGTCGCTACTCTTAAGGTGTACAGAGGTAAACATTGTTTTTCGTCTTATCGTAGAGTTTATTACCACCTGGCCAACGCTTTGATGTTAGATTTGATTTTCATCCCTTCCGGAAAATGAATAAAATGAAATTTTATATTGAAAATAGTGGTAGTTATAATGAAATGGTTAGTTAGCTATATAATTTAAGTTAAAAATGTGAAAAGAAATGGAATGAATAAAACTCACATTCTCCAAAAGGAATAAACATTCACTTCTCGTTATGTCATCCTCTTCATTTTCAACAAAATTTTTTTCTAATACTCTTCATTTTCAACAAAAAAAATTATGATTAACAAAACATTTATAAATTCACTATTGATTTCTTGTGAAAATATTTTTTGATTAAACTCAGTCAACATTTAGAATTTAAAAAAAAAATGATTTATTTTATGAAACGGACGGACACATTAATTTTGTAAGACTTCCCGAGGCATTTCAACAAGATGGATCTTTTGTTTAGCATAAGAATTGCCGCAAAAGAGTTCGTCTCGGGGACACGACAAAAGAGAATACTACGGGAGAAGCAGATTCATTGACGCTTTTCTGGTTACCAATAATAATTGTAAACAAATGGATACCAAAGTCATTTATTTAACCACCCAAATATTCCACTTACGTGGCTATGACATTCAAACAAACTTCTTATGAAAACTGGTTGTCCATATGATGATGATCACATCTATTCGGCGGCAGGCCATGAAAACCAAGTATTGTTTCTGCTTGGGCTTTCAACCTCCCCAGTGTCGGTCCTTGTCGTGTTAACAACCCGCACCCGTTTGGCAAAATAAAAAGTCAAAATTTGTAGTATATAAAAAGTTTGTTTCTTTGTGGATTCAGTTGAAACTTGAAAGTCCAATTAACAAAAATCTTTTTCTCTTCTTCTATTACCGTAACTTATGGTCCAAAAAGAGTTGGAATAACAGTGATTGTGACCCTGACAACTACAATTGAGACTAATTTAATTTTAATATTTTCTTAAAATTATTTTCACGCAAATTAAAAATAATGATTTGGAGAAGTGATTAATTTAAACTAAATGATATAAAAAAAAAATTAAAAATAGATAAAATTATTTATGAAAAAACAATTAGGATTTGGAATTCGTTAAGCAACACATAACAATTTAATTTTCTCTTATCATTTTATCAATCAAACTATATATCACTGATAAGTATATATAGTTTGAAGAATAAGTAAATAAATATTGATTTCCTTCTTTTTAAGATATTGATTTTTGTATTAACTGGACAAACAAGAGTTATAAAAAAATCATAATTAACAATAATCCATTAAACATCTTTGTTAAATAAATCACTGAAAATTATGAACAAATGTGTTTCTTAACTATTAAATTAGTTAAGAAATAATAAGAAAAATCAATAAAACATTAAGCACAATTAAATAAGAGTAATATATTTGTCATGAGTACATCACTTCATCACCATCCTAGATCGGATGATTTAGCTAACCATGAAATTAATCATAGATAAATATAATACTTTCTAATTGCTACTAAAGTAATTGAAAACTAATAATTAAAAAGAATGAACTATAATCAATTAACACTAAATGAAATGAAAAATAATAGAATGTTTTTATTGAATTGAGTAATTGAGTACAATTGAAAGACAAAATATGAATGCTCTCTTTTTTCTTTATGAAAAGTATGATAACAATTTCTCCTGGATGATCTCTCATTTACTCTATTTATAACCTTCAAGATTAGGGTTAGAGTCTCATCTCTTCATCTTTGTCTTTTTATCACTTATCACTTTATCAACTCATTACTTTGTCTTCTTATTTGAATGAGTTTTATCAACAATTTAATTTCTAGATAACTCAATTCTAATTATTCTGTAAAATAAAATAAAATATATTAATTAATTTTATTATTATTATAAAAATATAAAATATATGAATAAATATTTAATATGCTCATCAAACAGGCCCATAAATTAAGTAATTAACAACTTAATGGCCCTAAATAAAGTCGCAACAATAAGCCCATATATTAACAAGCTCTTTTTTGGAGTTAAATTGGAACTCTGGGTTAGCGATTTTTTCCTTCTTTTTCTTACCATAAAGCTGATTTTTATTTTTATATTTGGATTAATAAAGCTGGACATAAGTTTCGAGTAATGTTTTTGAAAACAGGCGACAATTAAATTGTGAATTAAACCAACTAATTCAGAATTTTAATAAATATTAATAAATAAAATATGCGTATATTTTGAAATTTAATCTAAATTGTCATCACGATCAATAGTAATTAGCAAGTATTAATAAAAATAATTATTTTCTTTTATCTTATTCTTGTAAATGAAAGCAACCATCATTATTTTTAAAATTATAATTATAAAACCAATTTATATAATAAAATTATTATTTTTAAAGTATTTTTAATTTGGGAGGATGAAAATTCAGATTATAGTTAATGAAAGCAGCTGTCAATATTTTTTTTAAAAAATAAACGACAAAAAACTATTTATTTATATAAATTATTATTTTAATAAATATTTTTAATTTTGAAAGAGTGAAAAACAATGTCATGAACCCAAATTTGAAATTCCTTGGTAATCACTACACCCAGACAAACTACCCCACAGTCCCTCAGACCGAAAAGTAGGAGTGTTTACATTTTTGATTTTTTTCGATTTGAACCGGAATTAAATCATGGTTTTGATAAAATCAATTTGAACCATAATTGAATCACAGTTTTAGTATCAAATTTTCAATTTTTTTGAAATTAATTTTCAATTTGGTAATGGATATAAAATAAGAAGTACCAAAAAATTGATAATAGTTTTTCTCCGACAGGGTTTTTGATCGTAACGTATCTTAGTCATAATTATCAAAATTGGACCAGACATCGAACCGGCCGAGACACTGGTTCAATCGGTTCAACCACCGTTTGAACTAGATTTGTATTTTTTATTACTAAAAATAATATTTTATATGTTAAAATTAATAATAATATTGTAAAATAACATATTCTAACTATAATATCAAAACTTGTAAAAAAAAAAAAAAGATACTAAAGTAAAGTATTAAATATCATATAAAATAACTATAATAAATGTTAAACTTAAACATTATACAAAATAACCACCATATGATCTTAAAAGGTTAAAAATTATTAGTCGTGTTAAGCTTAAACAAAAAATTTGTTAAATATATAAAATCAGGTCAATTTTCAAATTTATCGGTCGATTTTTACAATTTACCTAAATATCGTACAGTATGTCCGATTTTAAATTATATGATTGTTTATCTTATAAAATATTTATACCATTTAACTGACCGATACGATACGGTTTTAATAACCAGCACTAGCAATAATGCAAAAGGCCATAGCCTCGTTCACCAGCATCCACTAGAAGGTTTTGCAAGAAAGCCACGATTTTGCATGAACTTGTTAAAAGGATGTTGGACAATTTCTATTTCAGAATCTATATATATCCATGTTAGTTAAGAGTTAAGAGGTTTTCAACTCTTAACTGACATGATATAGATAGGAGAGTGAATTAGTTTTTAATCTTTCCTTTGGTAGTAACTATTTTTCTTCACTGACATGAATAGAAGATTAGAAGAATAGGATTTTCAACTCTTAACTTGAAAATTTAAAAATCATGGCTAGTAGTGTGTGTGCATAAAACTAAATATGCATGAATTTAAAAAAAAAAAAAAAAAAAAAAAAAAAAAAAAAGCAGGACCTTCATCGATTGAATTGAATTGAAAATTTAAAATCAAATCTGTTTCGAATTTGATACCAAAACCGATTATATGATTCAGTAATAAAACACGAACCAAAAATGTAAATCGATTGGATACCAATTTAATATTTTCGATAATTTTTGAAAATGAGCAATCTTCCTCTAGAGGGTCTACAAAGCCCTCCCACCCTTCTGGGTCTCTCTACCTCTCAAACCCTCAATTAGGGCATTTCCCGCCTTTCCCTCTATCTCTCTAATCTACCGCGTAATTAGTACTCTACTGTCCCATTCACTCTGTCTTCTTCCTGGTTTCATTTATTGAAATCGAAGGATATGGTGTCGCCGAAGCAGCTACTCTCCACCATCGCGTCGTCGCTCCTGGGACCCACCCCTCCCACTCCCGCTCAGAGAATTGAGCTCATTCACGCCATTCGCCAGTCTCTCCCCTCCCTCCAGTCCCTCCTCTCTTTTCCGGTATCTACTCCTTCACCATATATATGTATCCCCTAAACTCGTTAATTTTATTTATTTGCAATTTTGTAATTCTAATCGTGAATTTTAATATGTAGCCCCCTAAGGCCTCAGACCGAGCACAAGTACAGTCTAGAGAAGTCAGGCTTCCCGATTCTGGCCCTATCTCCCTCGACGACCAGGATGTCCAAATTGTTAGTTCTATTATATCTCACACCGCTTATATGTAATTTGAGTTGCAAAACGCAATTATTGTTGAACAAATTTGGAGTATTATTAACAAAAATTGTGAATATTAAGGACATGTTTTCATTTCATGTTTACCCCTAAAATGAAGTGTTAGTGGCATGATAAAGTATTTAATTTGAGGACATTGTGTCATTGTATGCTATCATCAATAAACTAGGAATACTTCTTCCGGGGAGACAAAGTAGTCCCTTTTACTGGCCGAACCCTAAGTTCGGAGATTCTCTTCGATATGGTTTTACTGCATACTCATTTTCCTATTAACTTTTAAAACAAATCAACAACGATGAACTTTAAGAAATGAATAAATTTGGTAGATACTTTTTAGATAACATCAGTTGGGGCCAAATCTGTCATATACTTGTAGGGTTATTCATGGAGCTATTATTTATCATAGAGTAGCTTGTCAACATAATGATTTAGCAAGACAAGAATTCATTTGGAGCATTTATTTTGGTTTGGTTTTACAAATTTCTAGTCTAAACTTTCCATCTTGCTTCATTGTTGGTAAATGTTGGGAAAAAGGTATTAATTATATGATTACCTTAAGTTTGAAACTAATTTATTACCTTTCAATTTTATTTTTTTGGGGCACTGAGGTGGAAAGGTGGTGGTTTGTTATGATTTTCAATACCTGTGTCCTGGAACAACTTATTCTGCATTTATTTCTCTTGGTTTATGTTGTTTAATATCTTCCATGATACTGGACACGTAGGCCCTCAAATTGAGTGATGAACTGCACCTTAATGAAATAGACTGCTTGAGGTTGCTTGTTTCTGCAAATCAAGAGGTAAATTTTGTTCTATTTTATGTCTTATTATTCTTTGACCCAAGATTATGATGCTAATGTCCACCTTAATTGCTGTTTTTCCCAACTCAGTGGGGCTTCTTAGGACGACAACCGTTAGAAATTTTTCGACTTGCAGCAGGACTTTGGTACACAGGAAGGAGAGATTTAATTACAGCACTTTACTCACTTCTGAGGGTATCATTTCTCTTTTCCATGTTCGACAATCGACGGGTTTTCGGCTTAGGAATTCTTCTTGTTATTCATATCGTCATGCTTATTGCAGGCTGTTGTGCTTGACCCTGGGCTTGAAGCTGATCTTGTTGCTGACATCCAGAAATATTTGGAAGATCTTATAAATGCTGGGCTTCGACAACGTTTGATATCTCTCATAAAGGTACTTACATTTACTATGTTATTTGCTTTCTGACGTTTCTGCCTAAATGAGTATTAGTTTTTCAAATTACAGGGTAGAAAAAATTGATGGCTCATGAATATGTTAAGCAGACTAGCACAGTAAAAATTTCTGTTGATTTCATTTTTGAAACTGAACAATACTGATTGGAAAGTGAACATTGCTATGTGCTGTATTAGATGACCAATTTTCTAAAAATAAAATATTTCTATTAAATGCTCATACATGTCACTTTTAATATTGATTGGGAAATGATCATTGCTATGTGCTCTTTTCTAGGAACTCAATCGAGAAGAACCAGCTGGTTTGGGTGGACCTAATTCTGAGGGCTATGTTGTTGATTCCAGAGGTGCTATTGTGGAAAGGAGAGCTGTTGTTTGTAGGGAAAGACTCTTGCTTGGCCACTGTCTTGTCTTATCTGTTTTGGTTGTACGGACAAGTAAGATTCAGATAACCTATTGTTTTGTGTTAGCTACTTTGGAACTGCTTGCGCTTGAGGTTCTAATAACCAGAAGTATATATTGGAAATTTGCGCTTGAGGTTCTAATAACCAGAAGTGTATATTGGAAATTTGCTATAAATAACCACCAACAATGTAGCCTGCACAGTACCAGTGCATATCTGTGTAGTGTGATCTTTATAATCCAATACCACCTTCACGACTTTCCTTATAATATGTTACTTAACTTCTAAGGTGATGGGCTATATATATGCGTATATAACTAGTGCTGTACTTTTCTCAGGTGCAAGGGATGTGAAAGAGTTGTTTGCTGTTTTAAAAGCTAGCGCAGCCGAGCTCAACGGTAGCAGTGATGTTTCAAAGTATCAGGTCTTAAATTCTATTTTTGTTTGCTTGATTTGCTCCTTTGTTTTGCTGGATTGATGATTTCTCTGAGCTCAATTTTATCCATTCATGTTAGGAAATACTCATGATTCAAATGTACATCCTTGCAGGTCACATATAGCATCCTATTTTCTCTAGTGATTGCCTTCATATCAGATGCTTTAAACACTGGACCAGATAGAGTCTCTCTCTTGTCTCGTGATGCTTCGTTTAGGCCTGAATTCCAGGAAAATGTAAGCTCGATGTTGTTGTTGTTGTTTTTACCTTTTTATGGGTTGTTTTTATTTCAATAGTTATAGCTATAACTGGAACGTTGTTGGTCATCGTGTTTCCTTTAGGTGAAGGTTGTAGGAAATGATCCAGTGGTGGAGGGTTTTGTTGATTGTGTTAGACTTGCATGGGCTGTACATTTAATGACAGTGCAGGATGGAGTTGACAACAGGGAGGCAGTATCAAGCAGCGCTTCTTCTAATGATGTCCGAAATATTTGTTCGTGCATGGATACCATTTTCTCAAATAATGTTTTCCAGTTTCTGTTGGATAAGGTCCTTCAAACTGCAGCCTATCAGGTGAGAGTATAACTTCTGTCAAGTCTTTTTTTTAGAGATAAGTTAGTATCCTGTATAACTTCTGTTCTAGTATATGGTATAACTTCTTGTTTTTAAACATCTTATATAAATATTAATCATAATTATGCAGAATGATGACGAGGATATGATCTACATGTATACTGCTTATCTGCACAAGTTGATAACGTGCTTTCTATCTCATCCACTTGCTAGGGACAAGGTCGGTTAAATTCCATTGTTTCATGTCTTAGAGAATATAAAATATGCCACATTTTCCTTTTCTAATATTGTTTTTTCTTCAACCCCTTCTACAACAGGTGAAAGAAGCAAAGGAGAAAGCTATGACTGCGCTTAGTCCCTACAGAGTATCTGGATCAAATGATTATGCACTGGATATTAGCATGCATTCTCAACAAGCCACTGAAGCAGGCCCTCAGCCATTTGTTTCTCTCTTGGAGTTTGTGAGTGAAATTTATCAGGTCAGTATATTTCTCAAACAAAGATTTATCACCATCTTAGCTTCCGAGGTTGTTGTACCGGGTAATTAGTACTTAAGTTGGTTCGAAGACTTAATGTCTCTAAGCATCGTGTTGGAATGTAAGCTTCTAACATTGTTGCAGTACTTGTTGCTCAATACTTAATGGGCGAATGTCTTGAAATTTGCTGCTTTTAGAAAATAAACGTGGGGGTCCTCTGTACTTACTGGAATAATATATGTCAAAGCGTCAATTCTTGTCCAAAGAGGGAGTGATTATATGTAGAGGTTGTATCACACATTTGGCACTTATTGAAATTTGTCAATTGGAAAGTATACGAGTCTCTACTCAGACTTTGGGGCCAAGTAAAGAGTAAATCATGTAGCTTGTTTCTGATGTACTATAGCTAGTTGTGATATGACCCAGTACATGTGTATGCCCACAGTCATGGGTTAGTCCGAAGGAAGAAAACAATGATATTAAGTTCAGCCTGATACCTGAAACTCTGAAAGACTGAAACTCAAGAAATCATTAATTATATCACAGCTTCTCTTCAATAGTTGAAGGATAATGTTTTTGTTATTTGATCTGGTGAGAGATTATTAGTACCTTGGTTTCTTAGTAATAGATATTATTGATGCCTTGGTTGCCTCATAATACTGCAGAAGGAACCTGAGCTTTTGTCTGGGAATGATGTTATCTGGACATTTGTGAACTTTGCTGGAGAAGATCATAATAACTTTCAGACACTTGTGGCATTCTTGAAAATGCTGAGTACTTTGGTATGTGAATTGTGAAGTGTTTTTCACTCACTCATGTCTTGCTTTATGAATTTCATCATAGTACTCCCTCCATCCAAATTTTATAGTCATATTAAGAAAATATATTTTTCTCTAAGGAACCCTTCATCATTTATAGAGAAAATGTGCAGAAAGAGAAATTAGATAGAAAGAGAGAGTTGAGTGGAGTTATGAGTCTTGTATTTCCAAGAAAATGTATCATTTCATAAAAAGAGTGCGGGTAGCATGGGAAAACTATTGCCAAAAGTAGTATGAAAAGGGAAAGAGGACAAATAAATTTGGACAAACCAAAATAGAAAGTAGGACAATATAAGTTGGACGGAGGGAGTAATTTATTATTAATTAATATTTGATGTGTCATCGTTCCTTCAGGCCTCTACTGAAGAGGGAGCTTCAAAGGTTTTTGATTTACTTCAGAATAAAACATACCGCTCTATTGGATGGAGCACTTTGTTTGATTGTATATCAATTTATGAAGACAAGTTCAAGCAGTCCATTCAAAGCGCTGGAGCGATGTTACCAGAGTTCCAGGAGGGAGATGCAAAAGCACTGGTTGCATATCTGAATGTTCTTCAGAAGGTGTTGTTCAGATTTTTAAATTTGCCGTGTCTTTGAAATTTTGCCATTACAATATATGATAAAAAGCTTTAATATTTTTTGGTTTGAGTAATAACGTATATCTTCCAGAGGTCCAGGTTCTTAGTTATAATTACATCATAAAATAAGACACGTGGGGTGAAAAATTTCCAATGGTTTGCAGGTAATGGAGAATGGAAATCCAATTGAAAGAAAGAACTGGTTCCCTGACATTGAACCGTTATTTAAACTCCTTAGTTATGAAAACGTGCCTCCTTATCTGAAGGTTGGTGTTGGCTCTGTTCTTCTGTTAATGAGATTCCCTCATTTTTCTGTCTATTTTTGAAGCTGCCACTATTTAATAGTTTCTCATGGATTTCCTTTTATTGCAGGGGGCTCTACGTAATGCGATATCTACTTTCATTTGTGTTTCTCCAAACATTAAAGATACCATTTGGAATTACCTTGAGCAGTATGATCTACCGGTTGTTGTTGGGCCTCATATTGGGAATAGTGCACAATCAATTTCTACACAGGTTTGGTTCTGTTTCTAGTGGAGTTGCTCTTATGCTGTAGATTAGCCCAATGCTTAATGCTTCTTACTTTTGATAAACCTGTTCTTCAAATTTGTATGCTTATTGCTGCTATATGCTTTTGGTAGGTTTACGATATGCGGTTTGAGTTAAATGAGATAGAAGCCAGAAGAGAACAATATCCATCAACAATATCGTTCCTGAACCTTTTAAATGCTCTTATTGCTGAAGAAAGGGATGTAAGCGATAGGGGGCGTAGGTACTGTGTGCTTATTCTAATTTTATGTTTTCTTTAATGATCTTGGTATTCAAGTTTTCTTTTGTGTCTTACTCTATATTTGGGTGGTGGCACTTTCTGGTAGATTCATTGGGATTTTTAGGTTCATATATGATCATGTCTTTGGCCCATTCCCACAAAGAGCCTATTCAGATGCATCTGAAAAATGGCAGTTGGCTGTTTCTTGTCTTCAGCATTTCCGGATGTGAGTTATTCAATGGTTTCTTGTCTTTCAATTTGATGCTCTTGGTTTTAGTGTTTTGGGTTTGTATATGTTGCTAAGTGTAGATATACAAATTAATTTTCAATTCATGAATTGATCACAAAGTGCTGATTTGCTTTTATCCATTTAACCTTTTTATCTGCAGGATACTGGAAAAGTATGACATAACGGATGAAGATGTTGACAGTGTTTCTGATCAATCAGCAGCTGGGTCACAAGCCCCAATTCAGATGCAGCTCCCTGTCATAGAGTTATTGAAAGTAAGTATTTGCCTCTTCTCCATCTTCTCCTACTAGTTAATAATATCAATATTATTATTGTTGTCTTCTGTTACTGCTTCTTTTCTTTAGTTCACTAATATTGGAATTAATGATGTTTCTGCAGGATTTTATGAGTGGCAAAACTATTTTCCGAAATATTATGGGCATTCTTTTGCCTGGAGAGAATTCCATCAGCACTCAACGTACAACTCAAATCTATGGCCCACTTCTAGAGAAGGCCGTATTGCTCTGTTTGGAAATTATAATACTTGTTTTCGAGAAGGACCTGACTGTTTCTGATTTCTGGCGCCCATTGTACCAGGTATATGTTTTGAACGTTTAGCATACATTTATAAACTTATCTTACAGGGGCATATTCATATTGGTGCACTTATGCTTGTTGTTTGTTCCTTGATGATGCAGCCTTTAGATGTCATACTCTCCCAAGATCATAATCAAATTGTAGCTTTATTAGAATATGTCAGATATGATTCCCTTCCAGAAATTCAGAAATGCTCCATCAAGATTATGAATATTTTAAGGCATACTACCATTCATTTTCCCTCCAATTTACATGTCTTTAGCTTCACCTTGAAAGGGCTATAATTGATATTTTACATGTGCATGTACTACAGTACTCGCATGGTTGGGCTTGTGCAGTTGCTGTTGAAAACCAACGCTGCAACCTATTTGATTGAGGATTATGCTGCCTGTTTAGAGCTAAGATCAGAAGAGTGTCAAGTCATAGAGAATAGCAGTGATGATCCAGGCGTTCTTATAATGCAGCTTCTAATTGATAATATTTCTCGACCGGCCCCAAATGTAACACATTTATTGCTCAAGTTTGATCTTGATACCTCCATTGATAGGACGATGTTACAACCTAAATTCCATTACAGGTTATGAATGATTCCAAGTTTACTACTCCGTAATTATTTTTTTCGGTTGCTTGATCTTTATTGTCTCTGTACCCATGTATTAACTACTTGTGCGTGTGGTTGGTCTCTTCCTCAGCTGCTTGAAGGTTATTCTTGATTTCTTGGAAAAGCTTTCAAACCCTGATGCGAATGGGTTGCTTCATGAATTTGGCTTTCAGGTTTGTGGTCCTTAATCCTACCTAATTTAGTATGTTAATAATCTTGTTTATTCATTGTGGTATTTCTAGTAAATATTGATTCAGCTGCTTGCTTGATGCAGCTTCTTTATGAATTATGCTCGGATCCACTAACAAGTTCTCCTATTATGGAGTTGTTGTGTAGCAGAAAGTATCAGTTTTTTGTGAAGGTACTGTATGTTTTGATATCAAAACATTCATATTCATTTATACCAATTGCAGTATAAATTTGCTCCTTTTATCATGACAGCACCTGGATACTGTTGGTGTTGAACCACTGCCTACGAGGAATAGAGCACAATCTCTTCGCATTAGCTCCCTCCATTTGGTTTGTTTCTGACTTCATGCTGTTATTTGATTTACGTTCTATTTTTACGCACTTAATATTATAGCATTGTAACAGATGCTGTTATTTTGATTTACGTTCTCTTTTTCGAAACTTCGTTTTGGTGTTCATTGTGGTTATGCTTGTTTTTATTTTCTCTAATGAGTTCTTATTCATCCCCTTCCCAGAGGGCGTGGTTGTTGAAGCTTTTAGCTATTGAACTGCATACTGGTGATATGACAAGTACTAACCATCGGGAAACATGCCAAAGTATTCTTGCGCACATGTTTGGGAAAACTTCAACTGAATATAGCAATGACACCCGTAGTATATCACACCTCATTCTTCAAAATTACACTGAAGATTCTGGGGAAGCAACAATCACTAGGAGTAAGGTAATGCTGCTCATAGCTGACTTTTAGTTGTTTATGCATTTTTTGCTTTGTTTGGAAAGCTAATGGTTTTCTCTCTTTTTGTTTAAATATAGGTGTTGGAATTGCTTGAAGTTGTCCAGTTTAAATGTCCTGATACTACTATGAAGTACTCACAGGCTCTCTCCAATATGAAATATGGATTTCTTGTAAGATTCGAACTCTCTTGTACTGTAAGTTTACGTAGTTATTTTATTTTATTTTATTTTAATTACCTGATATATTACGTTTATTGTTTAGGCTGAAGATATACTTGGAAGTCCAGAAACTTCCAGAAAGGGCGGTGTCTATTACTATTCGGAACGTGGTGATCGTTTAATTGATCTAGCAGCATTCCGGGACCTACTAGTTCAGGTATATCTTCTTCGATCTATGTCTTGTTGTTACTATGATCTTGTTATAAACATATTTACTAGCATACGTGAATTGCTGAATGTTCCTTTACTTTCTGGGTTACTTGGATACTTCTGAACTTTCTATGGATACCACCTCTGATTTTGGTTTTCATTTTTTTGTTTGGATATTGGCTCAGAAATGCAAATTTGATAGTCCCCAACTGAGCTCATTTGGCAGTGAGGTTGAGATGATTGAAATCAGAGATACAATTCAACAGCTGTTACGATGGGGATGGAAATACAATAAAAACCTTGAAGAACAGGCTGCACAACTGCATATGTTAACTGGCTGGTCCCAGATTGTTGAGGTTAATGGTCTACTAAAAAAAAGGCCCTACATTTATCCTGAATTATTTACAAGTCCCGGTGTTGGCTTATGTTGCATTATGTGATTTATTCTCTAAACTCGAAATTAACTGTTGTTTTTTGGTTTACCAGATCTCTGCATCCAGAAGACTATCATCCCTTGAAGATCGATCTGAAATATTGTTTCAGTATGTGTCGCCTTGTCCTTTTGGTACTTCTAGTCCCATTGGTATGATGATGATCTCACAATTGTTTCTCTGCATTTTTACAGGTTGCTGGACGCTTCTCTGAGTGCTTCTGGTTCTCAAGATTGTTCACTGAAAATGGCATTAATATTGACCCAGGTATGCTCATTATCTGTTTTGCTCTCCTGTTAACTTTTCCATTATTGCTTATCTTTTTTGGCCCCACTTTTCATAATATGTGAAGGTTGCCCTGACGTGCATGGCGAAACTTCGAGATGAAAGATTCGTATGCCCTGGTAGTTTAAACACTGACACCGTTACATGTCTCGATATTGTTACAATGAAACAATTGTCAAATGGTGCATGTCATTCTATACTGTTCAAACTTATCTTGGCAATTCTGAGGCAAGAATCATCTGAAGCATTGAGGAGACGGTATAATTTTATTTTTTTTAATAAAATTTTTGGGCACAATTAATACTTAGTACTACCCGTATGAAATTTGGTGCAATGCCTGACCTGACCCCCTTTTAATTTTTCGAATTCATAGCCAGTATGCGTTGCTTCTTAGCTACTTTCAGTATTGCCTGCACATGCTAGATCCGGATGTTCCGACAAGCGTGTTGCAATGCTTATTGGTTGAAGATGTAGAAGAAGATAGTGAAGATGCTGATAGTCTCCGGAAGGTATGGTATCCGCTTTCTGTAATGTTATTATATATTGTTTGTTAAAATGCAGTAGTTGCTCTAATAAGATGTGGAATGTTATTATATATTATATATTATTATATATTTTTTGTTTAATTCTCAGATTGACAAAGATCAGGCTGAATTAGCTCGTGCAAACTTTTATATTCTGAGAAAAGAAGCTCAAGCCATCCTAGATTTGGTGGGTGCCTCCTTATGTTTTTTGTTTATATTTTTTTCAGTACTCTATATTGTATTTTTGACTAATAATGATCTATAATTTATAGCTCACAAGAGATGCAACTCAAGGTAGTGAATCTGGGAAGACAATGGCACTCTACGTTCTGGATGCATTGATCTGTATTGACCATGGGAAGTTTTTCTTGAGCCAACTACAAAGCAGAGGTTTTCTGAGGTTTTGCATCATCAACATCAGTAATAGCTCATATCAGGTTTGGAATCTTTCTCCAGCTTGAACTTAAGAGTATTATTTCATTAAATATGTCATCCTTATTTTTGAATTATGAATAATTATTTTCCTGAGCCTCCTGTTGTTATTCCTTGTGTATAGGATGGGGGGCATTCACTGGAGCCATTGCAGAGACTATGTACTCTTGAGGCTGAACTTGCTCTGTTGTTGAGAATTAGTCACCACTATGGGAAATCAGGGGCCCAAGTTCTATTTTCTATGGGTGCATTGGAGCATATTGCTTCTTGCAGGGCAATGAACATGCAAGTTAAGGTAGTACTACTTTTGTACTCTGATGATGTCCTCTTCCATGCTAAATGACATTTAAATTAAGTTAAACCGTAACTTCTAACTTTGACTTTGTATCAGAGAAGTCTAAAGCGCCTTGACATTAAGTTTGGAAGTGATCTGTCCACGGATGCTCATAAACAGCGAATGATCATAGCTCCAGTGCTGAGACTAGTGTTTTGTCTTACTTCTTTGGTCAATACATCTGAATTCTTTGAGGTTAGCCACCATATCAGCTATGTAAATTTATCAGTAGAATTTTTTTAATTAATCCATGCCCTGTCTCTGTTCTCTGTTGTCTATAGAATGAAAGAAATGAAACTCATTCTCTTTTAATCTGGTGCTTTTACTAGGTGAACAATAAAGTTGTTCGTGAAGTAATAGATTTCATAAAAGGTCATCAGTTGCTGTTTGACCAAGTTCTTTGCGAAGATGTTTCTCGTGCTGATGAACTGACAATGGAGCTCATGAATCTTGTTGTTGGTATACTGAGCAAGGTATATGTATAGGCCCTTTAATATTTTGTATATAGTAGTGTTGGTGTTACTATAATATAGACTTCTCCTCTGTTAGTGAAAAATATATGGTTATCTAACAGGTTTGGCCATATGAAGAGAGTGATGAATATGGTTTTGTTCAAGGGCTGTTTGCTATGATGCATGCTGTTTTTTCCCGTGATCCAGAGTTTCTTACTTTGGCCCAATCAGCAGCACCCTCTGCAAAGGTAAGTAAACTTATGACGTCTCATTTGGAACTTACAGGTTGATGTATTATTTATTAACCTATTGAAAAACCAGCAATTCTTTTAACTAGTTTCATCCCCTTTCTTCTATTTTAATTTTCAGAATGGGCGGAGGTCAGAACTTAACAAATTTCGCCTTTGCTTCAGCCTGAACTCTTATCTGTATTTTCTGGTCACAAAGAAATCCATTAGACTACAGGTAGGTCCTATATGCAAGCTGAAGCACATATTATATATGTATATTAGGTGGCGTTTATTTGCCACACGAAGTTTGAAATTTGATAATATGCAAAATCACAGATACTAGTTGCTCTAATGAACTTAATCTGAACCAGGTTTCTGACGGTTCAGCCAATTATCTTGCTCCTGCAGAACAGCAACAACCCACATTGAGCTTACTCAGTTTTCTTCTCACCTCCGTCACAACTTCTCTTGAAAGAGCAGCAGAGGAAAAATATTTATTGCTTAACAAGGTAGAATCTTGATAAAGCTTTCTACGGCTTTCCGTATGTTGTTCAATCTCGATGTCTTACTCTGCCCACTAATTCTATGAACTTCATATGATTTTCTAGATTCAAGATGTAAATGAGTTGTCAAGACAAGAAGTGGATGAAATTATCAATATGTGTGTTAGGAGGGATTACATTTCTTCTTCTGACAACATTCAGAAAAGGTATTATAAATATGGTTACTCCTTTATTTCTTCTGTGCTAAAATTTGGTACCATACTGTTTATCTTCTGAAAAGCTTTTCTTTATCAACCTGTAGTTGTTTTCTGTTACATATTATTAATGTGTTATAATATGTTGTTTGAATTAATAAATCAGGAGGTATACTGCAATGGTGGAAATGTGCCACATTGTTGGATACAGGGACCGGCTTATTACTCTATTGTTTCTGCTAGCAGAGAATGTACTGAATATCATATATGTCCATTTCCAAGATGGGTATGCCCTTTATTCTTCTCGCGGTTCTTATTATACGTATGGGTCAAATCTCAGTTTCTTTTTTTGTTGATCACCTTCTATCTTCTTCTGGCAGTTCTTATACACGTGATTCCAGTGAAGCGACAAAAACAATTACGTATGGTAGAGAGTCGGACTCCATAGAGGAGGACCTAAATACTTTATGTGCGAAGTTGATGCCGACATTAGAAAGACTTGAATTGTTAAGTGAGGTATGTATGCTGTAATGCATAGTTCTTTGTGTGTTTTTTTGGGTAGAAGTAATACATCTTTCTATGAACATTGTCTTAATTTTTGACTGACATCGGATGGGTCTGCATATGGGAGGGAAAATCACGATTGCCATTTTGTATATAAATTAAGCTTTTGTGGCTATTATTTGGTGTTGACAGGATAAAACAGGTCATAATCTCAAGGGGTTCCGTAGATTAGTTATTTCAGTCAAGGAATTGACATTTCAGAAATTAGCTCTATAAGGGGGTGTGGCGAGTCATTTGAGCCACTGAAAATCCAGCCTTTGGCCTTTGTTCTTTTATCTATTGTTGGAGCACAAATATCAGGCGGTAGTGCTTGTAAGTTGTAATTTTTGGTACGAGTTGTGTGTTGTAATTGATGTATGCATTGTTGTATGCAAAATTTAATATTTCCATGATATACGTATGTGATTTTTTTATCCTTACATACTTTAGTGGGTACATATAACTGCTCTAGTTTCCTAGTGGCCAACGCCATGGGTTATCGGACCTAAAAACCATACAGCTGAAGCAGAATGTAACCGTTATTAATGAGAATTTAAGCTATCCACTGACTAGCATCAATCCCGTCCCGTGTTGACGGTGTGTTTGGTCCCAAAATTGTACCCTCAATCTGCCATTAAACAGCATAATCATGCTTGCATGCATCAATAAAACGATTAACGTGCATCTCATTGCCTCTTGAAAATTATTACAAATTAAGAAATAAATATTTTCTTTAATCAAACTGTGAAGAAATGATATAGTTGTATAGTGCTTGGGCATTAATTTTTTGGGTTCAAGACTTCAAGGTAGTAGACCATGGCTAGCATGCTGTTTCCAATTCATTTGTCCTTACGCCAATAGTAATAGTCTTCGGCTTGCATGGCCCTTTAAATAAGACGGGTTTCACTAAGAATGTATTCTTCGCAGGAACTATTATTTTACTGGTTTCTGTCGTTGCACTTACATGCAGCATCCCATGCCTTCAGGAATGCCTGAGAATTAAGGCAGTTGAAATTAATTTTAATAAAACATTCTGCGATTTATTGAATATAAGTGATAAATAATTTAACTAATTCAATTGGCAAGTAAATTGACATTCTGAGATTTACTGAATATAAGTTATAAATAATTTAAGTATTATAATTGGCAAGTGAAAGAAAGTAAAATTACGCGGCTTATCTCCTCATATTTGAAATTTAATTAGATATTCTGGCTTTCTGGGATTTACTGAATATAAGTTATAAATAATTTAACTATTATAATTGGCAAGTGAAAGAAAGAAAAATTACTGTTGAGCTTTCAGTTTTGCCATCACCAACAGCTCCATTATCTAAGACACTAATACTACCTGCAGGCAACCTGCACTTGGGCATTTGAGCAAGTTATTTGGGACTAAATTAAGCCAAGCCAACAACGAATAAAGCTGCTAATATCTCCTGCACAGCATGAGCCACAGGCAGGGTTATAAAAATAATAATAATTTAATTATACATATGTGTGTGTGTGTGTTTTCATATGTTTTTATGTGCTTCTCAAAATGAGCATTTTAAAAATCAAACCGTGATTTTCTTACCATGATGTTGGAGCAGGAATAGCCAAGACTATTTGTCTATTTATAGCTTACTCAACCACATTCTATTTATAGCTGATTAGGATCTTAATTAATTGAGAATGAGTATTGAAAACTGGTATTTATAGTTGATTTTGTGGAAGACAAAAACTCAACCACATTCTATTTATGTAGAGAATTGTGTGCCTTGGAACAAATATAGGTGGAGAGATGTTGCAGGGAGATTGTGGATTGACATCAAATCTCATTCCTACCACTACTAGAAAGTACTCAATCCCTACCAAAAATAACATAGTTTTGAGTTCTATCAATTTAAATTTGTGAAATTTTAAAATTTAAATTATGATATAAATTTATTAAATATTTAAAATTAACATTTATCAAATTATGAATTTCTTGATTTTTTTTCCTAGGACTAGGTAAATGTTATTTTCTTAGGTACGTATTTAGGTATATGTCAACATTTTTCTATACCTAAAAAATAACATTTAACCAGTCCTAGGAAAAATTTCCAGAAACTTTTTTTATTCCAAAAAATAGATTCAAAGTTGATATATTATAAGGAATGACAAATATGAAAAAAAAAAAAAAAAAAATTATACCTAAGAAAATAATAACATTAAAATAAAATTTAGCTAAAATTAAAAATATTAAAATAACATTTTCCTATATTAAAGAAAGTAATGTTATTTTCGTCAGTAGATATTACTATCTTAGGCATAGGAAAATGATGTTTTTTAAGGAAAATAAGGTAAATGATATTTTATTATGTATAGGAAAATTTCATTTTAATTTTTTTATAAATTTAGTTAGATATTATTATTTTATTGTTGTTATTTTCTTAAGTATAGGCGAATGTTATTTTTTCTAAAAAGATTGAATCAAAAGACAAATTTAAATTTGTAACATGGTTGGGATGTTAATCCTGGAACTCCTGAGTCGAGGTGTCGCATTAACTTATTGGTTGATGAAGAATAAAGAAATAAAAGGGCATATTACGCAACCATCCCACTTAAACATCAGGCGCACGTTAGCACAAGGCCTCTACAGAACCAACTGAACTCAAGATCCAAAGCCTTGAAATCTCCAAGATCCAATCTTTCAAATTTCCCAGAAAAAAATCTAAGATTTCTTGACAAAGTTACATGGCAAATGCCTGGAAAAAAGACCGACCCGCTAAACTCCTTACAACCAAAACCCTAATTCTACTACTACTCACGTTCCTCCTCCTGCTCACCTTCTTCTACCTCTCCTCTCACGGCTCGAGCCCTAATCCCACTACCCTCAAAACCCTAATTTTCAACCCTTCAGTCCAGCCATTTGATTGCTACAATTCACCTCAGGCTCACCCAGTGATCGCCAGCAAGGTCGAAGGCCTCAAATACCCTTTTCTTTACTCTCTCTCCGATTTCGGGACCCTACCCGATAAGCCCCACAAGAACATTGTTCGGATCCTAAAAGGCAAGCCCTTTAGGCGGCCCGACATTTCGGATACCGTTCAGGGGTTGTTGGAGAAGATGAAGGGTGAGGGTAAAATGGGGATTTTTGTGGATGTTGGAGCCAATGTGGGCATGGCTTCATTCGCTGCGGCAGTGATGGGGTTTCGGGTTTTGGCATTTGAGCCTGTGTTTGAGAATTTGCAAAGAATTTGTGAAGGGATTTACTTCAATCGAGTGGGGGATTTGGTTACGGTTTTTGAGGCGGCAGCCTCGGATCGTGTTGGGAACATTACATTCCATAAGGTACTTGCCCAAAATTTAGCAACCTTTCAAGTGATTTTGCTTTACTCTGCTCGATGTCTTTATATTATGCTTTTGATTTTTTTACCACAAAATGTGCATCCTAAATTCATATGTGAAATTCCGTAAATTAACGTGGAACCATTCATAATTTATAAAACAAGCTGAATCAAGAGTGTGTAGTTTTACTAGAAGTTCGCATATCATAACTAATCTTTGGTATGTAATGTAACAACCTCTGAAAGCACTTACTGTTTACCAGTGTAGAACTATTGGAAAAATTGTTTTATGTAGATTTCAAGTTCTGTTGTGGTAAAATAATTTTCGTAAACAATTTATATAAATATTTTAGTAAGTTTACGGTTAAACCTAAATGCATTTTTAAAAGCATTAAACTTTAGCTTCTCTCGAAGTATGTATAAACACGAGATCTGTACTGCTAAAACCCAATTTTCTTATGTTAACTATCACCCTTTTTTGAATTAGAAATGTTTCTAGTACACCGAACCAATTTGTCAAGCGGGTAGTAAATAGAGAGATTCAACCATGGTGGCATTGTCTTTATCAGTCCAACAGTGCTATGTATAAGCTATTGTTATGAATTATATAATAATATATTGATGAGGCACTCTAGATTAAGATACCAGAAGGCAGAAACCCTGAAAAGGCATAGAATAATAACTTAATATTTTGCTAGAAGAGGTGAGGTTATTTCCATGTTAAGTGAACTAGATTTGGTACTGATTGCAGCTTGCTGGTGAGTTTTTTAATTTTTAAGGCTTTTGCTAGTTAATGAACATGCCATTGGCATTGCTTGTCATAAGTCTAGGAACTCATCAATAAGTTATCTGCTTGAGTCGCTCAACTAACTTAGCTACACCAAGTGCAAGCTTATAGTCAACTATTCGAGGAAAAACTGGAAAATGTTTGTCTCAATATTGTAAGCCATTAAATGATTACACTGTTGGATTCAGTAACATCCCTAAACTTATTTTCGGTTCTTCCTTATTTTATATTTTTCTTAATTTTGGTTTTCGTTTTGTTGTTACAACCTTCATTACTTTCAATAATTATTCATGAAACAGCTTCCCCAACTTATACTAATTTCTTGCACATGTTATATAGTTAGTTGGTCGGCTTGACAATAGTGCAGTTTCAGCCACCGGCGCAAAGTTGGCATTCAGATCCAACGAAGAGATATCTGTGCAAGTAAGGACCATCCCACTTGACAAACTAATTCAAGATTCCGAACCGGTGCTTCTGATTAAAATAGATGTTCAGGGATGGGAATATCATGTATTAAAGGGAGCTTCAAAGTTGTTATCGAGGAAAAAAGGGGAAGCCCCGTACTTGATCTATGAGGAAGATGAACGACTCTTGCAAGCCAGCAACACTAGTGCCAAACAGATTAGAGACTTCCTCCATACTGTGGGGTACCATCATTGCACGCAGCATGGCACTGATGCTCACTGCACCAAAAACGATTAAAAGAAGTGATACTTTACGGATACTCCAGATGACCATAATCCATCCTTGTAAAGCCTTACAGCGATTAATGCAACATAATTTTTTTGGGGGTATCATGAGATAGTTCAGGTCTCACTGATGCCACTTTGAAGTGTTTGGTTACTGCAAAAAGGTTACACTAGTTGCGCTTACCCTTTATGAGCAGGTCAAAAGGGTTTTCTGGGCAATCTGATTGGTATGTGAGAACAGGGGCAGTAGTATGCATCAGGGGGGAGGGGAATTGCCTCTGGTGTTATATTTTTGTTTTCTTTGTTTACCAAAGATGCTTCAAATATGTTAATTGCTGTATTGAATTTTGAGCCCTACTCCAAGAAATATACTTGTTACGACGCTGGCCCTTAATCCATGTTTCTTCATCATGCTTAACCTTGATTTGAATTGATGCTGCGTCTTTCTTTTAACTATATATTAAAATTGACGCGAGTCCAATGAAATTCTGAAATTATGATTCATATAATTAATAGTATTTTTTTCAATAATTTATAATTTATCAACGCTATTGACTAATAATTGAAAACATATTAATTTTAAACTTAAAATATGCTAAAAATAATTTTTCAAAAATGTTTTAGGTTTTTAAAAGACGAGGTGTTGATTTTTTTTTCGTTTTGAAAATAATTAATAGATTTTTATGTAATTTATCATCTTTCAGAAATTGGACGGGGACAAAATTGGAATCTCAAATTTAATCAAAGGTAAATTAATGTATTTGCGCAAATATTTACAACAGTTGGGGAAACAAGTGCTCCTAATGATGATATATTGATGAAATTATGGAGTAACTAGAAGGGTAGTTTCGTCAGAAAAATATATCTTCATTATCTTCTTCGTGCCAGCCGCTTGGGTTCATATTCGTTACCCGTTGCCCAGAGAAAGAAACCCCTTTTCTTTTCTCAATTTTCAAACAAGAGGAAACTGTGATGTCTAACTCTATATCTTTAACACCTCTCATTTCCTTGAGACCATCTACCAAACCAGGTATTCTTTGTTTCTTATTTCTCTCTCTCTAAATATATGTTTTCTATATATATACAAACATTGCTCGTAATGGGTATTCCCTGAAAGACTACGATTTCCTATCTCTGCCTCAGCGAAATGCTTATGCATAATTGCCTCTTTTTCCATTTTTGCCGTAAAGACTTTGGTTTTAATGAATTGATGTATGTTTAGGGGCTGTTATTGGCAACTATGGTGCTCCACAGATACTTTGGTTGAATGACGTGACTCAGAAAAATAAAAATGCTACATTTCCAGCTCTGGAGGTTAAGGTGAGAGTTTGTTTATTTGAACATGTGTATAAATCCCTATTCACTTAATTTAAAACTTAATAAAAAAAAAAAGAAAAAAAAGAAATGCATAATTGTGTAGCTATAGGATCATGTATTTGAGCCTACTCGTTATTTGTCTCTCAATTGTGATATAATGTATCGTTTGATGGCTATCTTGGTATGGTAAAAAATTGCTACACAAGTTATTGAGTATTAAGGAAATAAAGGTCGAACTGGCTAATAACATTAACATTAATTCGCAAAGTGGTAACTTTTGTTTCTACATATCACAAAAAATAAACTTTAAAGGATTTGTTTGTAGAAATGAGAGTAGCACAATCTTAGTTGCGGTTGTTGGCTTGTTGCATACAGTTAATGTTAACGAATATGTTGTGTCATACTATGATTATGGAACTGTCATGGTGTTTTGTATAGGATAATGCATATTTAATACTCAAGAGACGTGAAATGATCATTACTGTTGAGATAAATGAGGTGGAAGAGAAGGAAGATGGAGTTACCAGCTTTTGTGATGTTTGTAAATTACGTCCCATAAACTAGCTCTGATTGGCTTCTTATTATTGAATTTGACCAATACATAATATGCATACGATAAGACTTACGTAGCGTTTTTCCTTGGGTATCTCATTTTATTTGCAGAGAGGCTTTAAATTGATTTCTTCTATCTTCATTCTTCACCATTGGCGTGGTTAATTGTAGCTGCTCTTAGTCCATGGACATAGGCTTCTAGCCTAAAAACAATAAATCCTTATGCTGGTGTGTGTTATTTTTGATTTGTTATTCTGAATTAGCTATTGCTTAGGAAGAAGCAATTGAGCTAATATAAGTTCCTTGGATTGAAAATGGCTTCCCGGAACGTGAAGTAGCTCCTTTTAATGTCAAAGCTATTATAGTTTATGGTACATGGACTGAGAATATGATGAGACATACAGGGCTCTACTTAATGGTGTATGTTGTCCCAAAAAAAAAAGGAAAAAGAAAAGCAAAAGTAAAATTCCATGGAATCAACCCCAAGCTGCTAGGAGTTGGGATAAAAAGTGTAGTCTAGTGACCTGTGTGCTGATGAGATGGCATCTTTGTTTGTAAATTTTGCTCTTTTTTACTTTTTAACTTTTTAACTTTATCCCTATTTGGTTCACGCTGTGGTTTATATTAGATTTCATTGTGTGGTTTTAATAGGCTACAAGCAGTAACCCAGGCACCAAACCAAACAGCATCGTTTGTTCTAATTGTGATGGAAATGGTAAGTGCAGTAAGAGTTATTTGGTATTCCTGTTTCTATTTCTGATTCCAAATTTTGTCTTTTTCCCGTGTTTCTTTGAGATTTAGCATCTAAAGATTATTGATGACATGAATTTGGCAATAATTTAATCTTCATTTAAAACATAGTTTCATGTTATTTTCCACTGGTTTAGGCAATCTAAGTCTGATTAATCTATGGAGCTTGTAACACCCTCTTGAGTAAGTTCTATTTGTAGTTGCTGCACTGCTTGATACTTCTAAATGCTTCTTCTTTGAGATGATGTATTTTCTTCGCCTTTTACCTTGTGGGAGAATAAGAACTGATACCATTTATGATAAAAATGCTAACATGTAGTCAATCAATGGGAAGATGAAAAGAAGGAAGTCAAGAATTCCATCCGGTTTAATTTGTATAATCTCATTAACTATAGATGTTTTCCTGCTCTTCTTTTTCCCCTCCATATGTTTTCTAATCCTCACGAAGATTGGAGTGTCTATGCCTTAAAATAAACAAAAAATTTAATAAAATAAAATAAAATAATAATGAAAATGAAAATGAAAATGAAAACGAAAATGAAAATGATTTAAGATTGGAGTTTACTTCTGTTCTTCATCTTTTCAAAACTTAGTTTTGTGGTTTGCTATTTCCTAATTGTAATTGTACGTATTTAAGCTTCTGCATCATATCATCTTTATAATTTTACTAGTCTAGATATGAGGGGATGGATAGAAAACCGAATTTCTTCAAGTTCTCTCATATCAATGGTCATATATTTGTGCAAATGTAGAATGTGAGCTCACATTCTTCTCTTCCCACATGATTACCAGGTGCTATAGTGTGTAAACAATGTGAGGGTACTGGAGTAAACTCTGTGGATCACTTCAATGGCCGTTATAAAGCTGGTGGCTTATGTTGGCTTTGCAGGTATTTACTGATTGTTATTGCTGATCATTACTAGAAGTTTTAATTTTATATCTTGTAGATAAGAGAGCTTTGTAGTGTCAGATTAGCTTTTACCAATCATAGAGACTTCTTTCAAGTCCCTCTTTGGTCCCCTGCAGGGGTAAAAGGGAGATTTTGTGCGGAGACTGCAATGGAGCTGGCTTTCTTGGTGGATTCATGAGCACATTTGATGAATAGAAGTTGGAAATGTATTCATCTTATAGACAAATGTGGTATTAATTTTTCTTATTGTATCTTATTAGATTGGCAATGGCATACATCAGTGGACATGATCTTTGGCCAAATCTTCGATTAAAGAAAAACATTAAAGAATTTATTGTTTGTTTTTCTAGTTTTGACCGTGCAATCTACAAATATCCTGCTTTGACTATATTATTACTCGAACTCGTCATTTCATTCTACGTTTGTGATTGACCTTTCACTTGTTTTAATTATACAACTGAACCCTTAGTTTGTTCCAATTAGGTTTAATTGACCATGTTAAGGTAAAAAAAAATGTAGTTTTAATTATTATTTTTATTTTTATTTTTTTGCCAAGAGAGAAACGTAGTAGAATTGTGAAGGGAAGTAAAGAAAATGCATTATAGTTGTCACTTGAAACAATGAAGCTATCAATTGACAATTATAATGCATTTTTCTATCGACGTAAAATGAAAATGTGACTTCTAAATTAGAGAATAAGAAAAGAATAATGAAAATGACACTGCTTTTTTTTTTTTTTTGTTTTGTATAATCGTGATGTGGTCAATTGGAATTGACTAGAACAAATTAAGAGTTTGGCAGCAATGGTTCCACCATATTTACAATTACATAAATTTCATCTAATAAAGGGATAAAATTCTGCATCATTAATCTAAGATCTCTTAATATTAAAGAATTTTAGGAATTCAGAATACCTCATCGACTATGAAAAATTAATATAAAATTAATCTTTCATTAGTATGATTTTAGCTAATATCTCAACACCTCATCGACAATGAAAAGTTAATATAGAATTAACCCCTCATTAGTATGATTTTAACTAATACCTGAACGACTATGAAAAGTTAATATTACAATTAACCTTTTATTAGTATGATTTTAGCTATCCCAAGTCTTGAAACTAGCCAATGAGATCTTAGCCTAATAATAAAGATTGAGGCATGAAATTATTTATTTTTACATATTAGTAAGGGATATTATTACCTCTTGCCCATGGTATGAGAGTATTGGTTCATGGAAAATTAATATCTAGTTAATATGCAATTAATGTAATCATTGTTCTAAAATTCATTTTGGGTATCCGATTATTAATACTCTTTAATGGTACCCTAATGAGTTGACTATTTTTCGAGTAATTATCAAAAAAATCGAATTCGATACCTATTAATTCACAAGTAATCACCAATTATTAATTTGGTAAAACTATAACCACCACCCATTAAACAAAAAAGAAGAATCAAAATCTTGGAGCTGGTTCCGGAGTTCCGGCAGTTGTAAAGATTGCCAAGATTTTTGAATTACTATGAGTTTTCGGTTGTTCTATTTTTGTTATTTAATCAAATCCATAACAAATTAACTAAGTGGTTTTTCGCAATATCCAAAATACCCAATTTTAATATTTCATTATACATAAAATCGTCAGCGCCTGTAGCTCGGTGGATAGAGTGTTTGTTTTCTTAGCAGAAAGTCGTAGGTTCGACCCCTACCTGGGCCCGGTTTTATTTTACATTTTTGTTTCAGTTTTATTTTGATACATTTATTAAAAACTTTTTATTTTCTTATCTCAGGTGGTGTCGTCGGTTCGATGGACGGTCATAATTAATTTATCTTTTTAACTTATTATTTTTGTCCCATGAGCCGGACAAAAACTGTACTGTATATAATAAGTTCACACTAGTGTGAAAAATCTTTTTCTTTAAAAGTGGCGTCTAATGCACTCCCAGGTCTCCAATTGCTTTGCTCCTTCCTTTTCAACATTTGCTCAAAAGAGAAAAAGGATCTCGCAACGTTAATTCATAAAATATTAATTATTGAATATTTGTTGGAAATATTTTATTTTTAATATATATATACACATTATATTTTTAGTTATAATTTAAATATTATAAAAAATTAAAATCCTAGGTTTCGGTCTTAACAACTAAAGTAAACATGTACAAAAAGACCAATTTGGCATATCTTGGCCTATTAGTATTGGTCTTTATTTCAAAAGAAATTAAGTCAGCCTTTTTTAAGTTAACCGGGTTGGTCTGAGCCAAATTATGTATCAAAAAGTAAAGTATGTTGAGGACTACTGATCTAGTATGGTCATCAACCAGGTTTTGTCTATTTTAATTTTTTTTTTATATAATTTATAAGATTATTTAAATTCATTTTGTTTATATATAACTTTCAGAATACTTTGATTAATTTAGTAATTCATGGTTCCACTTTTATTAACCTAGTTAAAATAGTTATTTTATATAATTAGTTATATATTTATGTTATACATGTAGTTATAGTTATTTTATATAGTTAGCTATTTTATATGGTTATTTACTTTATGTAGTTAATAATTTATATAGTTATAAACTTATTTTTACAATACTTAGTAATTTTTGTAAAAAGAGTATTAAAAATTTTAAAAAATAATTTTTATAATACTTGATAATTTATACATACTTTTCATAAGACTTTTAGGAGACCAGTATGGGCCCAGATCAATCTTTCTCCTAATACAGTAGCCCGTTAAACTTTTTTGATCTTTTGAAAGCTTGACTCGGTCTTGACCGGTCCGAACTTTGATCAGATCAGTCCCGATCCATCTATCGATGTGTATCTCTAAACTAAAGTATGACATAATTGTCATTTTTGATACATTTTTTTGTTAGTTACCAAATATTTTTTAGTTGATATTAGGTAATTTCTTTATTTGTTTAGTTGACTAACCACTTCTAATAAATATGTAATTAAAAGCAGTAATATTGATTAAAATTTGTTAAGTATATTAAGATCAATTTTTATATTTTTTCCCGGAAATAATGTTTTCCTTGTGTACAAGGAAATTTCCATTAAAATATGGTGGAATACTAACAACCATAGGATTCAACCATAGGAGGGTTGGTTTGGCTCAAGGTATTTTTGTTATTTTTGTTTTGGTGTAACATTATAATATTATTATATCGGTTTTGGACGTAAACTTATAGAATTATAAATTTTCACTTTGTTTGTCCTGAAAATACTGTCAGAATCACTTATTTTGCTTAAATTAAGAAACACCAACTTTGTATCAGAGCTGAATGTCGCTGAATGCTTCATCACCATTTAATTATGCATGCTAGGTTTCAGTTCGTTAGATTCAATAAATAAATATATTTGACGAGCTTTAATACAGAAAGATCATATCCTAGAATGCTGTAACTTGTGGTTTATGCTCAAAATGGAATAGATTTGATGTCAAATTTAATTTTTTTTACATCCTCCTTGTCCACGTTTAATTATAAGCAAATTTTTCTCAATTTTTTTATTAAAAAAAAATGAAAATGAAAAATACATGTAAAAGAGGATATGGCTCACCTTTATTTTTATTTACAATCTTGTAAATTAAACCTTTTATATTTTTGATTTTAAGAGGGTGAATTCTGAATGTATTTAACAATTTACACTTATATGTTCAATTATTTTTTGAAAACTTAAAACATTTCGTTGACCGAAGTGTGATTAAGTTCTTTACCAAGGTGGTGGTTGTTTTTTTTTTTTTTTCGGAGAATTTGCACTCCAGAAAAAAAAAAAAAAAAAAAAAATTTGGACAACCGGACAACTATGCTATCTCTCCCCCCAACCCCAGCATTCTATTCCATCATCTTCGTTGTGTCTTAGCATTTTTATTTACAAATTTACAGAACAAAAATGGTTGAAATGATGTCCTTCATTTTATATTTAAATAACTAAATGTACCCTCTATTTTAGGCTTGCTTTATATAAAATGTTCAATATTCCGGCCAAAATTGTACCTCTCGTCGGTTACGTCCTACTCTTGGTATGATCGACTGGCTGGAGAGTCCCCTCTCTTCTTTATTATTTCCATATGGTATGTTGAAACACTTGTAAAGTCGATTAGAAATTATGGGTTTATGAGTGAAGAATGAAAATATGAGTTCTAGATATCTTGCGGCTCGGAGTGCATTATAAAGGCATATATCAAAGCCCAATCAAAAACCGAGAGAGGGCATTTGGAACAAAATTGCTTTACAGCTTCATAAAAAATAAAATTAAAACAAAGTAAAACTATGATATGGGAATCTTGATATATATAGTACGTTATACTTCCTCCATTTACCTTTTGTCTTTTTATAGATATGCATTTTTTATAGATATGCATATAGATCAAGAAAATTAATATGAATAGTGCCCTTGTCAAGAGAAAAGGCAAGAAAAACATTCTTATTGGAGTAAAACTTGTCGTAAATATGAAAGAATAATAAATCACTTTAAAATCTAAAAATGACCCTCAAATAGGAGCAATTACTTTTTCCCTAAAATGAATGGGGAGAGTATTAGGCTTCAAGTTTATGCTCAGTCAACAACAATTGTGAACAGATATATATATATATATATATATGTGTGTGTGTGTGTGTGTGTGTGTGTGTGAATCTAAAGTGCATATATAGTTATTATTTACTACGACAAATAATTTCCCGAGATTCTACGCATAACTAGTACCAAGTGTTAGTAATGTACTATTTATCCCAGCTGGTCGACTCCCCATCTCACATATAATAATAATCTTCTAAATGCGAGAGAGAAGTGCTTGTATCAAAATTGACCAACTGGATACCTCAAAAACCTGAATCGAGAGTCTTTAAGAGACATCACGTGACAAGACAGAAATTCGGATTTTCCTCATTCAGAAAGCCTGGATACCCCTGCCTCCACATCTTGACGTTGGGGCACCATCAGACCACCATCCCCACTGTCAGTTTCCTCGGGCTGACCCTCCTTGCTCCAACGAATCAGAAGCCATGGCGTACATGGATGAAATCATACATGAATCCAACTTGCAACAAATAATTCATCAAAGTTAAAGCTATTTTCTAGAGGAAATTAAGGCCATTCTTCCACAAGGTTCACAAGCTGACTGAAAACACGAAGATCATGAAAGCTATCCACCAAGTCGGATCTTTTATGCTTTCAGTACATGTAAATGAAAAAAGAGAAACACGCCTAACAAAAAGTATAAAAGTGCATATCAGACATAACACACATAATAATAATGCAAATATTTCAAGCAAAATGAAGAATGCAAATACCTTGACTTCAAGGAATTCTTAGAAGTACCTTATATGTTTCATTCTACCCGGCAAACTAAAAAATCTCAACCGGCTTCTTGAGATTTTCATTAATTCGCTTCATCACGATATTTGGATCCATCTTGCCTTTAATCTTAATCACTCCTGTTTCCCAGTCCAACTTCGAGTCGATCCATCCTGTAAAAGTCAATAGCGAAATTTTATTGAATGAATTTATATTTTAAATTAATCTCACCTTTATTTTCCAATATAACCATCCAAATCTTATGGAGGTCACTCTGCGAGCACCAAGCCTTCAGCATTATCTCCAGAACAGGCAGCTGATAAAATAACTTTAACTCAATAAATACACACTAGGATTCAATAACTTCAATTCCAACAGAATCGAAATTACATCTCACTCTCTGTTTTATCTTTTGTCCCAATTTAATCCAACAGTCATATTTAACTGTAAATTTTAAATAGAACATGACCATTGGATTAAATTGAGACGGAAGATAAGACATACATCAAAATCACCTGTCTCAATCCAACATAATTCAAATCACCTATCTCACTCTATGTTTCATTTTCTTTCCCAATGTAATCCAACAAACATATTTTATTTAGAATTACCTATAATAATTAATTGTAAACTCTAATAAAATATGACAGTTGGATTACATTGGGATAGGAGATGAAACAAAGAGTGTTACAAATCACATGTCCCTATTTCATCCTCCGTCCCAATTTAATCCAATTGTCATATTCTATTTAGAGTTTACAGTAATAATTAACTGTAAACTCTAAATAGAATATGATTATTGAACTACATTGGGACAGAAGATGAGACAAATAATGAGATAAGTGATTTGGATCCATATGGATATCTCATTCTTTGTCT
Organism: Pittosporum tobira; assembly: GCA_032359685.1. NCBI lineage: Eukaryota > Viridiplantae > Streptophyta > Magnoliopsida > Apiales > Pittosporaceae > Pittosporum > Pittosporum tobira. Next base: position 11,684 of record JAUMHB010033237.1, on the reverse strand, counting down.
CATCATTCTTCTCAATTTAATCTAACGGTCATATTCGATTTAGAGCTTACATCTAATTATTACAGTTAACTCTAAACAGAATATGACCGTTGGATTAAATTGGAACATAAACTCTTATTAGACTATTGAGTAAATTGGACCAAAGGATTTGACAAAGAATGAGACAGGTATCTCATCCTCTGGGGATAGATGATTTGGATTCTAATTCAAATCACTTGTCCCACTCTCTATTTCATCGTCTATCTCAATTTAATCCAATAGACATATTTTATTTAGAGCTAGCTGTAATAATTAACTGTAAACTCTAAATTGAATATAATCGTTAGATTAAATTGGGACAGAGGACGAGATAAAGAGTGGGACAAATGATTTAAATGTTATTTGGATTCTTAATCCAAATCACCTGTTTCACTCTCTGTTTTATCATTTACAAAAATTTATTCCAATGATCATATTCTCTTCAGAGTTAACTATAATAATAATTTGTAAACTCTAAATAGAATATAACCGTTTGATTAAACTATAGTAGATGATGAAACAGATAGTAGGACAGGTGACTCGGACAATCACCGAATCTAAATCACACGTCTCACTCTCTGTTTCATCCTCTGTCTCAATTTAATCCAACTGTCATGTTTTATTTAGAGTTAACTGTAATAATTAACTATAAACTCCAAATGAAATATGATCATTAGATTAAATTGGGACAGAAAATGAGATAAAGAATGGAACAGTTGATTTGGATTCATACGAATGTCCCATTGTTTGTCTCATCCTCTGTCTCAATTTAATCCAACAGCAATATTCAATTTAGAGTTAATGATTAACCTCTAGAGTTGAAATCACTGTTATATATACCTCGATATGGGCAATAATTCACAATAACATTTTGCAGTCTAATTGATGTACCATAGATGCATTTCCTTTTACCTCTCGAAAAAAGTTATTATATGGACTGCATTAAAGGGGTCAGTAATCCAATGACCTTTATGAGCTTCTTAAATATCTTTTAGACCATAATTAATGCTCCCATTGGTCTTTTACATATGAACTTTAAATCAAATCGTTGGATTTAACTGGGACAGAGGATGAGACATAGACAAGTCCAAATAACCCGTCACATTATCTGTTTTATCCTCTGTCCCAATTTAGGTCACCACTTACCAAAATTCAAATCACTTATCCCACTCCCTGTTTTATTGTCCAAACAATCATATTTTATTAGAGTCAATTGTAACAATTAATTATAAATTCTAGATAAAATATGAGCGTTAGATTAAATTGTGAGAGCGCACGAAACAAAGAGTGGGACAAGTGCTTATGTTATGTTTAAGTGTAAAACTAATTAGAATATTATGGAATTCAAATCTCATTCTTTGTCTCTATCATCTGTTCTAATTTAATCAATATTTCATTTAGAGTTTACAAGTAATTAGTACAAATAACTCTAAATAGAATATGACAGCTGGATTCAAGACAGAGGATGAAACAGTGGTGGGTGATTTGAATTCAAGCAAAGCCCTCTCTGAGTCTGTGTCTCCCACTAAAATCAACTCTTCAATTCTCTCCAACAATCAACTACATTTGCAATACGTTGTATACAAACATAAACATAATTGATTATCCTACGGTTTATGAATTTGAAAACACAAACAGAACTCAAGCTTTGGGAGTACCTCCTTCGTTTCGTTCTCCTTGGCGATGGTTCTGTTGTTCTCAACTAACGATTTAGTCTTCTCTTGCTTGACGGACGTCGATGCTGCGCCGCTGCAGTCGAAAGCTACAAAAATCGAAATACGCCTATCACCGACTCTTTTCAGCCAGAGTTTATCCCACACCATTATTAATAATAGTTCAGTCGGATATTATGGTCCTTTTTATTCGTTCTCTTTCTACATTAACAACCGTGTATATTTTTCTCCCTATTCTTCTTTCAGAGTTAATAATTTCTTCTTCTTCTTTTTTTTTTTTTTTTTTTTTTTTTTTTGTAATATTTTCCAACCGTATTAGTAGTCTATAAATTTTTAATTTTTGACTTGTGTCGGAAAAATAACTTTTAAAATAAAACCTAATTTTTTTTATTTAACAAAATTCAGTTAATAATTATTTAATGTTCGACTTGTGTCAGAAAAAATAACTTTTCAAATAAAACCCTAATTTTTTTATTTAACAAAATTCAGTTAATAATTATTTAATAAAATTCAAAAAGATCTTAGACGGTATCTATTGAGGATAGAAATCAGAATAAGGTTGAGTTTACATCCATTAAAAGTAGTACGAAGATAGGTCACTTCTTTTTTCAGTCAAATTGATTTTCTTGAATTTACATATACAGTTTCATTTTAAAAAAAATGTACATATACTCACTAATCCTTCCGTCTAACATATGTTGTTTTAATTTTTTATTTTTTTTAAAATTATTAATTCCACCAATATTTTCTCTTTATTCACTAAAAAGTGCATTTATATAATATAATAATAAAATGAGTATAGCAGCTAAATAATAATTTTTTAATATATATTTAATTTTTAATTAAAATAATATAAATTAGATAAAATGAGTAATACAAATAGATAAAATTAAGACAGGAGGAAGAGAAAGCCACGGTTGTTACTGGGCAATAATAAAACTTTGAGAATAGAGAAGATAATTAACACGGACCATCGTGTGATGAGAGCTAGACCCCGCAAACGGGTGAGTTCAGCTTAAACGGATTGGGTAAAAAATAAGGAAGATTAAAAATGAGTCGGGTCAAAAAGAATTTTTTTTTATCTAAATATGCAAGTTCATGTCCAATTTTGAACAGGTCACGGGCTTTTTCTTCTTTTTATTTTGTTTTGTACACTTGAAAATGATAGACTAGCAAAATAAGAGAAACTAATATTATAGTTAATTTTCTAAATATTAATCTAAAATTGAAAAAATTATTAATCAAAAAAAATAATCAAAAGCTTCTCATAGGGTATTAGTAGTCCATAAGTACATGAACATAACTACTAATTAAGAGAATATAATCTATTATGGCTAAAAATTATTTTATGTGAAAGCAAATTAAAAAACTAAAATTTAATTCGTATTTCTCGTGACAAAATATATGTCCATCAGTTTCTTTCGTACTCAAAGACACAAAATATTATTCTTTCTCTTTAATAAATCATTGACCTTAAATTATATTTTTATGCAATTTTTAAATTTTACACATAGCATAAAATTTGAAATAAATTAAAGTTGATTAATTACTTGTGTTAAAAAACTAATCTTACAATTCCAAATATATTCATAACAAATTTAAAAAATCACCTATTCCATATATAAAATTAATAATTATTATTATTAAACAGGTTAAATTTTGAATCGACCAAAATATTCTTTTTTTAACACCAAAACATAAACTCAAAACCTGCCTATTTAGTAGACGGCCGTGGACCTGAACTACATTTTGTCAGGTGAGGGCAATTAAGAAAGTTGGAAAGTTTGCATTTAAATCATCTTGAAAACTCATAATGTCAGATAAAAAGAAACACGTTTGGTCCTCCAAAACAATAGTACAGTTAAGGCTGTAAATATTGTAAATATAACCAAATAATTTGAGATTGATTTAAAATATTTGGTTAAAAATGAGATTGATTTAAAATATTTGGTTAAAAATTTAATTCGAATTCAATTTGATATATTAACAAATATAATATGAGCAAATTTTAAAATTTGATTAATTACTCAAATTTTATTAAATCATTTTTTTGTATTAATATTCGATGATATTCGTTTGATAACTTCAAATTATTCGGGCTCGATTCGTATTCGGTTTTAATTCAATAAATAAACGAGACACACACAAATATAATTTTAAGCTCAATAAATTATACGAATAGAATTTAAATACGTCAATATTCGATTAAATTCGATTCGATTCTATTCATTTACTTATTCATTTCATTTAAATAATTTGAATGAAGATAAGTGATTTATGAGAATTTTTTTTTATTTAAAGCATTTTAAATATTCATGATTAGATAATTACACGAACATCATTTTTTCGTGGTCTCTTTATTTAACAAGGCTGGACTCAATTTTTTTTAAGTAATTTATTTTGAGAATAAACTAGTATGCTAAATCAATTAAAACTATTACTCCATCTTCAAAATGATGACTTAAAATTTTTTACACTTTTTGTGACAACTTTTAAGACGATTTAAAAACACACATACATTATATTTTTATATTCTTAACATATTTGTATATCATATTTTTAATAAATTAAAAAAATACAAAATGTATTACGTATAAATATATTTTTAAAATGTCTTAAAATTCGTATTTAAAAAATGTCAAAATCTAACATTTTCAAGATAGAAGGAGTATAAACTCACAATTAAAAGTGATCACCGATACCGTTTTTTCAATACAACATGTGTACCGAACCACAAATGATTATGTGATCATAAAATTTTTAATATTAGAATATTTCAAGAGCGATTCGATACCAATTCATCAATCCATAAACCTTTTTTTTTTTAATTTTAATTCCAAATTTCCAATGTCCACCTTTTTCCATTTGTGGTGGATCTATTTGCCTCCGTTTCCACCTTAAGTATTCATATACATGCTTATTTATTAATTAATTAATTAAAAAAAGTGCAGTCTGCACTGAAGCATTGAATCACAAATCGCACGGGAAAAGAAAAGGAAAAACGACATGCCACCGTATTTACAGTACTTGAATGAGTTAATAAGGACAGCAGTGCAATTTTGCAATTCAAGACAATATCAAACGGAGAATATCCCCCGAGTACTTGAATGATTTTACGGTTTCTTCCAAACAATGATTCTTCTCCTCCCTAGTCCAGCTCTGAGTAACATCAACATGTATAATGTTTTAGATTTCAGAAATAGTAAAAACTATACAGAAGGAAAGCTAAGGATGTTCGGGAAAATCTTGAAAAATGGAAGGGGAGATTACCTCAGCAACTCTGTTCAATTTCTCCCTAACATTCCGCAACAGTTGGGATAGGTCACCATCCCATTTGTAGAATTCCAACTCTTTATCATTGAGTATCTTCTCGGCTACCTGAATAAGTGAAGAGAAACTTTTGTATATCATAAACCTTACGGGCATTACCTTTACCAACATCTTAAGAGATCTCACAAGATTGAATTGGCAGAAAAAGTTCAAAAGTTCAACAGCCACTAATAAGTGATTTCAAACAGCAGGGCATAGTGCAGGAAATTGTTTCCAAGGTGAACTCAGTTACCTTTTTTCCAATCATTCGACCACCGGCTGAGTGGGCAAAGTAGGTATTGTAAAAGTGGCAAATGAATGCCTGAGGATCCTTCTTCGATAATTCTTTAAGGGTAAGTGCATAACTAACACCGGGTGAAGATGGTTCAGGGATGGCATGACCTTGCTCTTTGAACCATTCCAAATCTTTTGCCAAACTTTCTGACCTTTCCAATCCTGTATTCCTGAATTCAGCATCTGTAGCCAAATAACAAAAGGAAATAAGACTTCTGGCTAGCTGATCAGAAAATCCGTAAGGGAATTTAATTTGCTACAAAATGCTAGCATTTCAGCAATTATAACAAACCAAATCATAGGAGCACTTCGAACATATACTTGTCTAGCAGACAAGCCAGGGAATTTGTTAAAAGGATCTGGCCTTCAAATGCTTTAAGCCTAAAGAAAGTGATAATCTAGAAATATTCTACACAGACCATGCTCATCTATTATCTTACTGAAGCAATACTAAATGGATCTCATAGAATCAGTATTCCACAAACACATCCAAGAAGTGATTCCCTTCACTAACTAATCCTACCTCTGTCCACAAAAGGATGGGGTATGTACAATTTTCACACAAAGTAAAGGACAGATTATAAATGATTTCCAATTTCACATTTATGCCTGGCTTAAACAGAATACTACCGGACCCAATAAAATTATGAACTTTCTCTTTCTCAAAACATGGGGCCCAAAAGCAACAATACTAAAATATATCAATTAAATAAAACGAAGAAATGGTGAAATCAAAAGACAAAACACAAAACAAATAAGCTCAAAACCTTGACTTTCCAAATAATGAATACTGACAACCTTCAACATGTAAAGCCTAAACCTAATATCCTTTGTGCATATTGAACAAGTTGCATCAAAGATGGCCTTCACCAGTCCATGGTATATTTGCAGTATCAAGGATTCAAGCGAATATCAAGAAATTGGGATATTACAAAAAACTGCGAATCAAGAAAAACAACAGGACCGATCTAAACCATATACTTACAGCTGATCTGTTTGTAACCTTGGTTGAAGCACGGTTTAAAATACAACAGAAACCGAGTATAATTGGTCGGTCTCCGTTGAAGAGAAAGAAAATCTGTTAAAAGGCCAAACCAACAGAGAACAGTGTATAGTTTCTATTATCTCAATATATCAGTTGTCCACAAAATTGTACGGTAGATAGATAGGACATAGGAGTGAGCTGCCTACTATTTCAGCTTCTTTCATTCTCTTACCAGTCTCCATTTACTGTTTAGTTCCTCAATTCACTCCCCAGTCTCCTTCAATTTCTCTCCATTCACATGAGTTTATAATTTGTTTTTCCTTGGATGTCTTAAATTCATCTTCTCCTTTACAATTCATGGGTTTTGAGATGGATTTATAACTTGTTTTCCCAATTCATGGATTCAATGCCTAATTTTGCAAATACATAGCATCTTCGAGGTAATATGTCTTCTCATCTGTATCTCATTCCAGTTTCCCTCAGTATGTTGATCTTCTCACATAATCTTATCTGTTTCAGACATGAATATTTTTTATCCAATGATCTCTCCCCCAAAGCGTAACCTGAAAGAGACCGACTGAAATTATCTGCCAAAGGCCAACCAAACCAAATGAGAATCAAGCAACACAGTCGGCTTCGGTGGGAGTCTTCGGTTTTGGCTTTAACTTTTCTCAAACACCAACCAGAATGGACGGTGTTTTCCCCTATCAAGAAATTGGCTACAAGAAGCATCCAAAGAGAAAATAAAAAAGAGCAACCACTAGACTAGATTATGATACACTATATACTAACAAACATGAAACAACTTTTTTTCTTATTTGTTAGCCAATAATGTATGAATTCTATAAAGAGCATGATTAAAGAAGAAAAGTAGTTACCTCTACCGAAGAACAACCAAAAGAAAGGAGTGGTCACATTTGAGGGGCATAAAAAATATATACATACAAGAGTAATGGTCACCTAGACTAACTGCAGTCTAAAGGGCAGGCAAACACAGGAATACCATCAGAAAGAGGTAAGGGGCAGACAATAGATCAAATACAATCTCTCTCCCCTTGCGTATACAATGAGCAGAAAGAACAACAACTAGCACTTGTCTCCAACGGGAAAAAGATTTAAATGGAGGACACTAGAGAATGTAGGGTTTCCTGACACTAGGCAGTAGGCACATTACCTAAGAAATAATCAATATTGAGATTTTAAATATTAGGCCTATTGCATTTATTTATTTTGAAAAGTATTAAGTATATTGCAATTGAAAAGGCAATTAAGCACTCAGAACAAACCAAACTCAAACATTAGGGAGAGTCAATTAGTAATTGGTATCTGAATTTCAACTAATACAAATAATTAACATGATGATATATTAAAAACAAAGCAAGATAAGGCACATAATGAACTCACATTCGGGAAAATCAGCCTTTGCAATGATTCCCTCAAGGGTATCATAAACCAACTTACTGTCCACCAAAAACTTCAAATAGCCTTCAACAGAAGGCTCCCACTTAGCTACAGGCTTCCCTTGAGGCTCCTTTTCTCCCTCCTTCGCCTGGTCTCTTGTGTGTAATTTCATGGCGACAAACCTCATCTCCTCCACAAACCCTTTAGCCTCCCCGGGATACCTTTTCTGGGACTTCTCTGCTGCGGCTGTTGCTGCCACCACCACCATTTTCTTGCAAGTAACAGACTTTAGGGTCCAAGAATTGGGACTAGGGTTTGTAATGGGCAGCGAGAAGAAAGTGGTTTGAAGCTTTTTGGGTGCACTGACTTGGGTTTTCTTGAATTTGGGTTGTGATTGAGAAATTGAAGTGATTGAAGCCATTTGAAGCAAGAAATACTGAATTTTTGGGAGAGATTTGATGATGACGGATTAATGTTCTCGAGTAAAACAATTGTATCTTCAAATATGCGTTCACTTAGTATTCAAGACAAAGGATAGCTATCATGAATATAATAGCTGTGCGTACGGAGTATATGGAATTATGAATAGTTTATGAATAAAGAAAGAGAAAGCAGGTTTTTGGGTAGATGGAATGTATGGGCCTTGTGTCTGTGAAGGCGAAATCTCGAATCAAGAAAGAATAAGGAAGAAGAAAGCAGGTTTTTGGGTAGGGGGAATGTATGGGCCTTATTCAAGAAAAAAAAATTTAAACAAAACTTTCGTCGCGGCAGTGCGATCGATAATACGACGACGGATAGGCCATTTTGAGGGATTAAACGACGTCGGTTTATATCTTGTGTTGCGTGGTTTAGGGAACTGAGAATGGAATTCTTTGGAACCATAAGTTTTGACTTTTGGGGAGTTGCTTTCAGAGTTTCAGTTTTTAATATATTTCCAAAAAGAAAAATGGTAATTACAACATCGCAGTTCCTTAAATACTACTTTTAAGTAAGACAGTAAATAACATTAAATAATTTGAGATTTATTTAAAATTATTTGATTAAAAATTTAATTTAAATTTAATTTAAAATATTAATAAGTATAATATAAGCATATTTTAAAGCTTGATAAATTATTTTAATTTTATTAAATAAATTTTTTTTATTGATATTCGATGTTATTCGCTCGAAAATTTTTTAGACTCGATTCGTATTCGGTCGTGAATGGATAGTTAAACGAAAAATACACAAATTTTATTTTAAATTCGTTAAATATACGAGTAAAATTTGAATACGTCAATATTCGACTCAATTTTACTAGTTTACATCCCTACTTTTAAGGCTTTATTTATAGAAAATTAAGAAATCAATTACAATAACGTGCAGTATAAACACAGTATATCCTTGTGAATATAAATAAGAAAATTAAGCTTAAAGGCTCTTTAAAATAAAATATTGAGCAATGGAACATTGAGTCACTTTAATAATGTCTTCAAAATATATACAGAGGGAAGATTAAAAAATACGTCTTAATAAACTTCCTGTGGACTATGGTTACCAATAATCAATGTTAGAATTGACCTCTGTCCCCACAAAATACAAAATGATGATGTATAAGTCATTTTTTTATAACATACTATGTATTATAAATATTAAAATCATATTTTTCATCCTTTTTTTCCTCTCTAGTATTCTCACATCCTTAATTTCCATCAACTTCTCACTTGTATTTTTTTCAAAACAAAAAATTTCTATGACAATTATCTTTTCGGTGTGCATGAAAACTTTATAATTCTACGAGTCTATTTTATCGAAGAATTTATCATAATTTTCATTATTAGTTGAGGAATCACTTATTAGCCAATTTAAATTCCCATTCCGGTAATACATTTAAATACAAAAATTAAAATTAAAAAAAATTGCTAATTAGCTAATTGGTCCATATTTCTATAATAATTTATAATCCAAATTTCTTCAGATTACTCTCAGAGTAAAAGAATATAACCACTCAGTAACAATACTAAGCATAAAGAGGCCTGACAAAGCGGGTGAAGCAAAATACGTCACTTCCATATACACATGAACTTGATCACTTTTAAGTGAATTTCTTTGTTTGGCAAATAAGTTCGTAAATTTCACTTTCCCAACCACCAGATCAGACAGACATTGCTTCAAGTCTGCATGTATGGATTACACTTAACTATACTCCTCAGCTAATGCTCATTAATTCAGTGGTATTATATTTAAGTAATTGAAATTTGAGCATATTTTTCTGATCTCTCCTTGACTTCCAGTCTTAACGTCAATGCTACTCATTTTAATCATAGCTTTTGGAAACTCAATTTCAAGTCTGATTCCCAGTAACCCTCTAACGCTTCCTGCATAATTTTTAACTATCCGTTAGTGTTTCAGAATCACTCCAGAGACTTTGGTCAGACTCTAATATTGCGCTGCCATCGCGCATATTCTTGAAGAAGCTAACGTCGAATTTCTGCTGGGAATCTATGTCTAAAGCCACGCGTTTTGATCCATCGCCGTTATTGGGACAAAGAGTTTGAAGTCTCGTTAAAAATGCCGGGGTTATGGTATGTGCACCTGCATACACAACATGACATATATTGAGATATCCTAATGGTCAAATAACAATTTTAACACTCATGCATTACAACTTAACAGGATTTATTGGCCAAAAAGAAAAGAAAAAAATACTACGAATTTCTAGCAAGTCATGTAGAAGAAAATTTACCAACTAATGTAACAAGATCGCAGCGGTCATCGAGGCCTTTGGCTGAGAATTTCTGTCTCTGAACATCAACGGAGTCAAAAAAAAAAGAAGGCAAATTTGAGGCTTGAGATGATGAAGAGATTCTACCATCTCTTCTTCCTGTTGGCACTCCCCTACTTGGGCCATCACTCTGAGATACGTACGACAAATTATACATAACGTTCCATGTTATCTCAAGTATTATCAACAATGCACAAACTAATACTGTTCGGGAAAAATAGGACTTTTTTTCTTCTTTATTGTAACTTTCAATTGAAAATGGTATTACTTTATCGGTACAATGGGTGAGAGAGAGAGAGAGAGACAGAGAAATATATGTATACCAAGTCAACAGAATCACGAACAGCCAACGAAAGTATATCAGCACAGGAGACTACCCCAGGGCAGGAGGCCTCTAGTTGTGATTTTGCATCATCAATTACTTCAAATCCTCTTAAGGTTTGCTAGGGCATTTCTCTCAGCTGAAGAACCCTTTATCAAGACTGGGACCCATCACAACCCTTTTATTAAATAATTTTTTTTGATTTACATAATGAGTCATGTTTTTATTAATAGAGTATAAAACGATACCATATTCTAAATATGTAAAATAATTATATTTTAATATTTATAAAAAAAATTCAAATACTATTATTTTTGTGAGACAAGTGAGTATTAGGTAGAGAAAGCAAAGACCTGAACAAAGCAGTCATGGAAGTGAAGGCGTAACAATCCAGCAGCAACACTAGGGTCTCTCTTGAAGTGCGCTTCAACGGTGGACCTTACTATGGACTCTGATTTAGGACACGAAGAAGAATAAAACCCTGTTTTCAACCCTCCTAGGGCTTCTGCTGCCAAACCGATCAGCAGTATTAGTGCCGGAAAACACAAAGAAATACTACTGTCAGTTTCCATTTACTACTAACTAGCTTTGATGATTTAGTTTCTCCCTTTTAGAGAATAAGCATGCACACTTCTCATATATATATATATACTAGTACAAGTAGGATTAATTTGGACGTCGATTTGTGGAGGTTATTAACGAGTAGGTGTTGGAACATTCGTTGTAACCGCGCTTTAATTAATAGCACAATAAATTCTGATAAAATAATATCCACCTGAATCGAGTGATGCTCACTCTTTTCTTAAGACAATATTCACCCCTTATATACTGCACAAGGTTCACAGCGAATTGCCTCCCAAGATAAGACAGGTCAGGAACTTAATCCTCATTAAATATTAAGTGCAGAATTAATATTTA